>UZAN01044713.1:0-16077 GCA_900618425.1 Echinostoma caproni | reverse complement strand
TGGTTGTGAAGCATGACCGCTAAGAGTACAAGATACAAGGAAGCTTGAAGTCTTTGATCATTGGTGCTTACACCGCATCTTGAAAGTAAATTGGAGAGATCGGATTTCCAATGATGAGGTTCGGTGGCGCTGCTTGAAAATTGGAAAACTTTCAAAAATGCTATAACGCCAGTCCCTTCAGTGGTTTGGCCATGTGCTCGCATGTTAATGCTTGAAATTGTGGGGAATTAACGATCTCCCGAGGAGAGAAACCCACACCCAAGTACATGAAGAGTGCCTCTTAGCAAACGAATGGGCTAATCCAAGCTTGCTATTCTAAAATTGATCGAGTCATTCGCAAAAGGTGATGACCGCCGACCGTGTAGCTTAGGGATAAGGGTTTGAAGTCCCAACCCGAACGTTCGCGGTTCGCGTGCAGACAGGGGCACAAAAATCACGCACTGCTGACGAGTTCCAAACAGGACGAAACAGCTGTCCAGTGCTCCTTGTTGGTTATCAAAAACATTTCCTCCACTACTCTCTTGGATTTGTGAGATAGCCGTGTCAGGACAGGGGTTACGGCAGTTCCACATATTAAAAGCGGAGTCGACTACACGCGAGAGTTGGATGCACACAAATTCGGTCTCTTGACAAACAACGACGCACGTGTGCGTGTATGCGCTTATGCGTGTGCTTTGTACGCGAAGGCAGCGGTCAGAAACGAGCACGTGTCAAGCAAGCCGTGTCTGTGCTGGGTGATCGAACGATGACAAGATGGAGAAAGTCAGAAGACAAACATTGCGAGAGGAATTCCGTTCGTATACTCTCATCGGTCGCGTACGTATAACAGTGAACAAGATAACCATATGAAGCGAGGCATTATCGACCGCTCATAACAAACCCACACTGCATCCAAAAACGTATGACCTTTACCCTTGGCCTTCCCTGTCTGTAACCAATCACGTGCATCACACACTGTACACAATCACACACACATGGTTAATACTAACTAGATTTCTTAATGCGCTTCATTTGTCTATCTTGTTCGATGTTATACGTACGCGACCAATGAGAGTATACGGAAGGAATTCCTATCGCAGTGTTTGTCTTCTGACTTGCCTGTTCAAATTCAAAACGGGATTTAAATGTCTCAAAATGCAGGAAGGTTAAGCAATGGAAGGGGGTGTGAGACGGTCTATGCAAATTTTAGTACGTTTGAAGCTGTGTCACGCAAGTGTTCTCTATGTTTGTACGCATGTTCATGCATACAACTGTCACTCGGGTAAACTAAGAAACCGACATAGAAGGTTCATAATCAGTAATAATAAATGTCCCTAAAACTAATGTTCACCTGCCCTCATAGATGACAATCAGATGAAGGAATAGCAACAATGGTTCCGACACAGGGATCAACCCAGTTTGTTGCTGAAAGAGGCTCCATAAATCGGAAAAGAGAAGCCAGTTTAGGAACTGTGCACTATACAGCATCATTCTTATTGCTGTTAGTAAATCTATTATGGTCAAATGCGGTAAAATTTTCCGATACAGAAATGGTTCAATTTCTTCTTTTTCACTGTTTGCTTTGCATTTTCCCAATTCAAAGCGAAGTCACATTCGGCTGCCCACGCCCACCTGCGCTCACTTTATAGTCAGGGAAATTACAAAAAATCATTAGCGAATAGTAGTAGCCCAAAGCGACCTGGCTGACTGGCCGACTGACTGGATGGATGTGCTGCTTTTTGATTCCCACTGTCACTCTTCATAGAAGTCCATTGGATGCACTTGATCAAAACCTATGAAAAACAATCTTATCCATCTCGCCCACTCCCTTTCCTTTGTTTATTTGTTTATTTCTCTTGTCTTCTCTTTGAAGTGTCTGTCCTGGATTTGTTCGACCAGATTTCTTTGAACATTTGTCTGATAATGCGTGTGTTGATTTGAGAACAAAAAGACCGAGGAAAAATTATCACGCATGATTATGTGCTCTTTGCTACTCCACTGGTTACGAAATATTTTTATCAAATTGTCCATTAAATTCACCCACTGGTTCAATGATGTGTCTGTTGGTTGCTTTTAACAAGCAATTAATTAGTGTGGTCTCTAATTGCAACAGTGATGTTCGGTACAATGAAACTCACATGGATTAATGCCAGTGAGATTTTCGAAGACTCTATACCGATGCCTAAAAATTGGTTTTGCGTTTATGTCTAACGAAACATTTGGCTAAAGATTACAGATATCCCAGTGTCGTACATAAAATGTATAGTATTCCTTTACAAACACGAACATCCAGCAGTTCCTTTTGGGAGTAAAATGAATGTAAGCAAAATAGTTATGTGTAACTATTGCGTGACCTCGCCGTCTGCTAAATGCAATGATATATGATATGATATCAAAGACCACTGTGTAATGTACGGTGGAACGGACTAAAGTTTACAGTGATTATGACTTACTGTTCACTTATGGCAACTCATGATATGTGTCTTGAACCGGTGAACTCGAAGTAGCACGATATTTTGGCGGTTGAAATCAATAAGTGTTTGCGTTGAGCCATCTAGTTTGGAGCAATTCAGAGTTACTAAGTCACCAACAAATGACCAAGGTACAAAATTCACGGGAGTACATTGGAGGATTTCGTTCATTTTCAAAGGTGAATTCGTCGTATATATAGCAAATAAAGAGTGAGCTAAAATGCTTGGAAGAACTGGACAGCTGCTGCGACCTGGTTGGGTCTCATCAGCAGTGCGAATTCATTGACCCGACTGGAGATCGAACCCGGGACGTCATGAGCAGAACGCAAACATACTAACCACTAGGCAACCGAGAAGCTNCGAGAAGCTGATCAGGCCGTTTTCCATTTTCCATTCACACAAATGAGCCAAGTTTTAGTTGTCTTCGAAATTGTCATTTAGGGAGAAAAACGTAGATTTAGAGCGTCATTAGCCTGGGTGAATATGGGAAAGCATGTATATTATGGTGATATTTTATGGTGATACAAATGGATGTTGGTCCATCGGCTGGTGAATAACCGTGTTTATACAAACAATTTAGGAAAATTAGCCGGGTGTGATGCACCTTAGACACTAATTGTGATGCATTCCAAAGTTTTCTTCGTTAATAACCTAAATTTTCTTGCATGTATTTGTTGACAACCTGACTTAATCACATGCCATTGATTGATTCACCGTACGCTCTCGTTAGTCGTTTCCAGGCTGTTTCATCGTTAACTGATCATGTGTAACCTTTGTTACCGATTAGGAGTCATCTGAGCATACAAACTGAAAACCTTTCGGGATCCAGAAAAAAATATTTGGTGAAAACCGTCTTATCACCTCTCCAAACCTATCTCCAGAATATCTTACTGCAATACCTATTCAGTAGAAATTCCTCTTTTGGCTTTTAGGCCATTCACGATTGTGATTCTATAAAAACACATCCACGTAAATGTTCCTAAGTCGGAAGACTTCTGGGAATTACATCATTTTCGGTATTGTCCTAGGTTCAGTAAAAAACGGGTGGTTAGTGAATATATTGGACTCAAGAAGAATCCTTTCCTGATTAGTTGCTTTTGGAGTTCGGAGAACATGTTCGACTCTGAGGTTCAATTTGTTCATTTACCACTTAAAATCCCACAGATACTAATGTGATCAGATGTCCGCTGCTATTCAGAGAGAAGTCATGGTACATTATAAATTACAGTTAAAGTGATTTCGTAACCAAGCTGATTTTTACCAAGCCAACGGGATTTGAACAGGTCTGGAAGAAGAAAGAAAAGTACATTGAATACTGGAGTATTTAGAACGTTTATTTTAATTATGTTCTTCACTACTTTCTTGGCATAAAAATTTCATTTTGTTGTTCCCATCTGTTCACAATCCATCATCAGGGACAAACTAGTGAGACACGGTATCCGTTGAATTTTGTGCAGGTCTATTCCTTGAATAAAATCTACCTGAACCTATTTTTATCCGACTGCCGTGTCGCTACTGGTGCACTGATAAACGTATAGATTTGATTAATATGGTGCCAACGAGGATAAGTATGAGAGCACAATATTTATCAGGGAGCTATAATTTCACTTTCTATCCGTTTTTGTTGTGTGGTCATTTGCGCAAAAGTCCCCAATAAGTAGTCATGAGGACACAAGTTAGCAAACAAGCTTGTTTTCAAATCACGGAATATGCCCATTGATTACGATAACAATGTAAGCGAACATGTTTTCGGTGAATTCCTTTTCAAGCCTTTACAGTCACATCTACATGAGACAATTTCAATAAGATTTCAATATGATTCTGTAAGAATTTTTTCCACCATATGATATGTAAGAGCATGACTAGGAATATCCGAAAACAATTGTTTGCTCACCGACTCGTTTTCTCAATGCTATCATGGGAATATTCAAGCTTTTAATTTCAATAAGGTCAAACAGAATGAAGGATGAGTCATGTGTTTGGTAATAAGCCCAAGAGAACACCGAATGTGTGCGCTGTTTGGATCACATAACCAAAGTCGTTACATCATGATGTTACGTCATGGTCTTGTGAATAAATGATTTTCTCTCCCCCTGGACAGAGAAGTTTGAGACAGAATTATCCAATTGAGAATTGAAAATTATCGACCAGACCCGGTCAAAACACGCCAGAGAATATCTCGAGGCTCGGCACTCTTCATTCAACTCAATAAACAGGCACATCGAACTGCATAACATGTACACGCCAGTGCAACTCAAGGTCCAAATGATGCAACAAAAACGGTCACGCCGTGACCTTAGAACGGACGGAAACCGCAATCAGGACGAAAGGACAACCTCATGCCCTCCCATCCTCACTCCCTCGCACCAGTTCAACGGCGAACCGAGTCGAACACAATGATAACAAGGGACAAAATAGTCGGTGTACGCACAACGCAAATTGATTCAGGCTCTGAAACTTCCCTAGCCAGGAGAAAAGAAAATCGTTTGTTCACAAGACCATGACGTAACAACTTTGGTTATGTGATCCAAACAGCACACAATTGGAGTTCTCTTAGGTTTATTACCAAATACATGACTCATCCATCATTCCGTTTGACCCTATTGAAATTGTCCCATGTAGATGTGACTAAAGGTTTGTTTTCGTTGATACGTCAACCGGTTAAATATTGCACAATTTACATCCAATCTCGTACTAGTTCGTACTCATGAGAAATTGCACGGTTCAGTTGGTCCGGACTGTTTTAGGAAAAGTAAACAAATCGCGTATGTCATAGGTATTGACCAGGCAATGTCGCCCTCTCGTTGTGCTGCACTTCCTGGTACTCACCCACTTGGCCGTTGACCAGTGTACAGGCTGGCTATCGGGCAACCAACATGAGGTGTCACATTCAGCCATTGAGGTTACTCCTTGTATGATGCACCCATGACACTATTCATTGATTGGGTTATCTATGTGAGGAGGGCAAACATATGTCAGCAGTCCGAGATGATGCACTTTGACGTGCCACGCGCAGGCGCCTAGCTATAGATGAGATGCAACATGTGTTTGAAATGTTGATCCCAAATTAAAGAGCTCTGTAGAAAAATCACTTGAAATTTCAAATAAAACGGTTTGCAAAATTTAACCCGGTCAGACTATTTTCGTAGAATTTGTCAACGCAGGTGCACCTCAATAAAAATACCACCCGAAAATCAAAAACAATTTGAGACAGGTAGTGAAGCAACCTTGGAGTAGTCTACCGCTATAAGGGAAAAGCGCAGTGAATTCCCCATGATGGAGAGCATCGTTTGTAAGAAGGCGATTTAACTAGCACAAAAATGCATCACTGTGACTTCAAAAGCTGGTTTCGTCCTTGAACAGACAAATGCGGTATTCAGCCCTACCGAGTAAGATATACGCAACTGATCTTGTGTATTACGTTCTAGGTTTACGAGAAAAATGCATGATGTTTTCGTGGTATATATTGCCAAAGCCTTCCCTGCAGTTATCGTTAATAAAAGACGCATGGTTGACTTCTGTGTTAGCCCACAGTTGGCTATCCGATATGAACTACAAAATCGGTTTTCAAGGACGCTTTATTTTCCTATTTATATATCACGTCCCCTGGTCTAACAAAGCCGCAGTATTCTCGAATGAAAACTTAGTTTGGTTGCCCCCAAACTGTTTTCAGTGTTACAAGTAGCGGATCAGGGTGTGGTTTGGTCTTTCAAGCGTTCTTTACGGAATTATTTACTGGAATGCGTTTTTTCTTTGGTAGAAAATGAGCAATCAACCGCAAAAGCCGAACTGGAAATTCGTATGGCTGAGCACCTGGTCAGAAACAGTGCAGTTTTTGATTTCCAAAGGGAAATCAAGCTAAAACAAACAAAGATTAGATCCCATAGTGAAGTTGAACAGGTACAAATAGAATAAAAATACTGCGAGGGAAATTTCTTTTCGCGTACCTTCACAGGCTGCGCACTTATATTATTGAACAAAGTATAAAATGAAATGAATTGATAAGTCTAATTACGTTTTATTGTGTCTGGGTGTGTTTGCTTACGTGTGTGTGATTCACATGATTGATTACAGCCAGAGAAGTCCAAGAGTGAAGTGAAACACTACGGGAACAAAGGTGGGTTTATTTTGAGAGAATGCTAATACCTCCAGGATCCATCCATAGTCAATTTTGCAAATATTTCTACCAAAATCACTAATTAAGGATACACTTCCAAAAGAACATTAAAGTTCTTCTAAAACCTATCCAAAGTTCAACCCCAAGCATTATCTTTGCGAGTTAATTTCAAGTGTCCTTCACAGAGGGTTGAGAAAATTCACACTTAAGCAAAACTTTAGCGTTTCCATCAGCAACTTGGTGAGTTGCTCCCATCAGGCAAGGATAACGGGAATCGGCTTAAGGTGAAGCTGGTAGACATCGCCTCTACAGCTTTCTCAACGGCCCCATTCACCACAATTGCGTAGTGAAACAGGCACATTATCAAGCGCTCAAACAGCTACGGAACTATCCAAACCGATTAATGCTTTTGAAGCCTTTAATTTTACAGAGCATTGAAAACGTATGTTTTCAGTTTCAAGAAACAATATTTCGACAGATAGACCGTGTTGCAATGGGTAGCCCACTTGGTCCTCTCCTGGCTAATATTTTCATGGGTATGATTGAAATACGGCTGGACGAGGGGATGAAGCGAAAAATTTTCTCTAGAAGAAACGTTAAGGATGTTTTATCATCTTTGATCAGCCTGAGCATATGACTGTACTGTTGGGTAAATTCAACATACCACACGCGAACCTGAATTTCACTTGTGAAGTAAGAAAGGACCATTTGCTATCTTTCCTTTATGTCCTAATAACCCATAAAGGTGTCCGCAAGAATACTTAGTCCGGACTGTATCTTCACTTCAACAGTTTCTTGCCGATGGAACACAAGAGAGCATCGCTCCTAAAATTGTTCCATGTAACGAGAAAAATATACATAGNGCACACAATATGAGGCGAACAGGACAACATATGCGTATATATAGCTCATTACGGGAAAATGGCTATCCGGAGTCATAATCGAACAGGAAATCCAACTCAAGCACCTATCCATCGAGTGTCTGAAAGGGATATCCACAACTCTCTGCCATATAAAGGAGAGTCAACAATGCAGCTTATCGTACAGCGTATAAAAACGATTTATTAACGCCTACCATGTATTTTACGGCATTCGTCTCCATCGGATCCAACGGCATCTCCACCCTTCCCATTCAGAGATCGTCCCTCAGTTGAGTCCACTTCCCGTTGCATTTGCACCTTCTGTTGCAGCTGCAACAAAGCATTGGTAGAACCGACCGGTCACTGCGACCTATAGAATGGCCAAATAAATCAATGACTCAACCTAAACCACAGATTCTGACTGCATCATGTAGACCAACCTCGGGAAATGCACACCACTTGGTTGAAAGCGGTTACAACGTAGACCTTGCGATCGCGTTTTCGGTACAACAAACACCGACTACGGATACTCAAGACATTACCGATCGCTCAAAACAGACCCACGTTGTTTCCAATAGTGTATGACTTATATTCGTGGCCTTCCCTGGCCATAACCAGAGTTGTTAAGCGGTTTCAGTATTTACCGGCAACAGCAAATCGAACGAACTAATGGCTGTTTGCAGACATTGTGATGCATGAGTTTTTACCAGAAAAAATGCATAGATCGCAAAGTGAAAAAAATAGAAGGTTGGAAAAGAAGTCAAAGCACCACGTGTACTGGATTTCAGATATTTCATTTTTTCGATTATGTGATTAAGGTTTTACGACCAAATTAAACACTTCTGTGATCAACCTTCGCATTGGACAATATTTAGAATTCAGGCTAAGTAGTTGGATTAAAATAGTTTCCTCGAAGAAAGATATCCAGTTTGGAAGTATATAGATTCTGTAACCTGAAAAGATCTGGGTGCTCGGTAGACAGTTCTAACGTTATGCTGAGGGTATCAAAGAAGATTCCAGTTTCTTCGATACATAAAGACTACGTGAGACTGTATATGTAATTTCTGTCTTTAATTAACAGTAGATGAAAATACATAATGGGATCAATTAAAGGGGGCAACCTAGTTTTCCTCAGATCCTTTTGGTTTGTCACAAACATCCAGGTCGATTTTTTCATTCCACCTAAAATTAAATGCTACGGACTAACATTCTATGTCGTATGTGGTGAGAGGAGGCGCAATTGCGAAAGAACCAAAAATTAGGCAGAGATGATGAAATCGTGTTGACTGCTATGCTTGAGGTTTGTGTGTGTGTGTGTGTGTGTTTAGAAGGTGGGTACGGGAGGTTGATTGAGAAAGAGTGATTGGTTGAATGAATGGTCGTGGTAAGACCAGTGTTCTAGCAAACTGCCTCGGAAGCACACGTTGTCGACTGTCGGATGGCAGTCACCTCATATATTCACAAGTTTCGAGACCTGACCACTTTGGAAAAGCTTCCTTTGTATCATGAGGGCAGTGGGGGGATTTGATTCATTGGATTTCTTCTTGAGCAGAGCACTGGAAGCGTGAGCTGAAAATCCAGAAAGCACTATGGATCTGTGTTCATCTGAATGGGTTTCGTCAGCAGTGTAAATCCATAGACCAAACAAGGGGTCTAACATAGGAACTCACTAGTAGAAGCAAACATACTGCATACCCGACCACCGTGCTGCTGATCCGATCGACTTCCTTTTGGCTTTCATATGATATAGCATAACAGGTATTCACGAGCTCATCTCTGCTCTAACATTCCGGCTTATGACTCGATTGATAGCTTAGAGAGGGTGGAATGGATCATAAACATTGACTTCTTGCTTCTACTCAGTCTACCTATACCGTTTCAACTTCCAGTGAATCCGTTGTAAATTCAAGTGAATTTAACCAATCGCACAAAGTCTTTGGCGCTTTAGCTGTCACGGGTCACCGATTGGATCGGATCTATCAAAACGCCGTCCAGTCCGAATGAACTGATTTCTCCGACTTGATAACACACAATGAGGTTCCATCCTGAGTTCATCTGAGTTTGGTCCGTGCAAGAACAAAAGGTTTGGACGTGAATGTATTGCGGGATTCAACCGCAACGTTTGTCAATTAGATGGAAGAGGGAATTCATTGACTCCATATTTTTGCTACCGTTTCTTCCCTAAATGGCTTGGAGATAGTTGTTCGTCTTGTATGCCGTGTTACATAATGCCTTGCCTTTTATGAATGAGTTAATCAGAATATCCATTATCTGGCAGAATATGTTGCATTCTTTCCAGTTTAAATTTAATAGACTGTTGAGAGCCAAGTTTGTTAACAATCAGGTAAGCAGCGCATTATAATTATCATTATTAATATTTCGAAATATGCCCATACTCGCATTTAGAAAACAATTTCAGGCCAACAGTGTTTTTCAATAACGTAACTGAAAACCCCGAAAGCACAGATCTGAGATTACATACACGAAGTGAACGATTCCTCAACTTTTATTGTTCCCCTCCCAACCCTAGGTTTTTCTCCCCTCATATAAACTGTAACGGCATGATTATGAATTCTTGAAAAAAATTGTTTTTCCTGAAATTGCATTATTAGTATCTCAGAATAGACTACGGTTGATCTCTAATTAAGCAACCGAACAATTGTTCCTTTTGTAGCTTTGCATGTTAGGTTTAGTTTTCCTTCTTCGTTTGACAACCCCTTTTTAACACCAACGACAATGGCGTCATTGCATTGACAACTTGAATGCTTTATTTGTGCTTTTGCCAGTTGCCTTGATATCCAAACAACATCTCAGTCATTTCTATTACGTCGGACAGATTGTCCAAACCGGATGCATACAGATGGCGCGAATGTCTTTTGGACAAGCAGTCTATCGGTTCAGTTTCTGCACACTCACTATTTATGTCTAGACTGACTCGCCACCTAAAGTTATCGCAGCACCGTTTTGCCTAATCATTGTTCTGTCGGACACATTGAATACCAATTCATTTGCACCTGCGGTGATGCATACGGGGACAGAACAAACGGTCATCTATCACAAAGAAAATAAATGACGCAACAGACAATCGGTGCTCAGGCGACCACAAATAATCTAACGATAAATAAACTCACACTTGACCGTATTGTGACGTTCAGGCAAGCTTTAAGTAATGGCACTGCTAAACTTTCGACGAAAGTCAAGCGTTGCTCATTCGCTCACCCCATCGATTTTCAGATCACAAAAGGTTTGGAGGAACTCACTCCACTAAGCGTGGAGTTGACCTTTGACATCGTTGTTTAGCAACCAATGTTTGCTTGTGCACATTCATTCGTTGCGCTTGATTGACCCGATGTACCAGCTTGTTTTACTTTAGCGATTGAGGAATCAACCATTTTTACTACTGCCTAATGTTCTAATTATTTCTCGCTAACTTTCATAATAGTTTACACATAAACCATGTGACGAAAGTTTTAGAGACCCTAGCTTTGTGGATTATCTTTACTTCCGCATGCACGATCCTAACCATGTTTAAGAATCTAGACAACAAAGAAATGGAAAGCCGGACTACGATATTTCATCAAATTATCTTCAATTTTGTCAAAAAAGCCGAATGTTCAACGTGACAAAAGTATTGCAGCCTCATTGACTTTGCCATTGAAGCCATTTTATTACTCTGAAACCAATTTCGTGTCATTTCCGTGGCAATATTATTCAACTTCTTCAACAGTAATACCTCCAATTCATTTTCCGTGTAAACTCTGAGGTGTTGGGACAACCCTCGAGTTAGGATAGTCCAAACGGGTTCATTTGGGTTCGAATCTGGGCTGCATGCATGTTGCATCATTGTTTCGCTACAGTAGATGAAATTCCGTTCTTTTTTTCCAAATTACATGAGATTCAGTTTATGACACGCCTTTTTGATCAAACAAAAAACATGGAAGTTGAGATGAGTCACATAAACAAGGTAGTGGTCAACTCAGTTGCGTAATTTGGGTTTGGTTACGAGTTAAGGTTAGATGATTCGATGTTTTTTGGCATGATCGTTTAAATGTGCGTTCATAGGTGAAAACATCTTTTTGTTTGAAAAGTTGTTAGAGTTTTGTACATTATCATTTTCCTATATATCATCCGAGGAACCAACCGCTTCAAGTGTTCGTTGAATCTTGCGCACCATACCAATCAACTTAAGCTCCGTTTTCATCTCCAATGCGGAGTTGGAAGTCATATTTAGCAACCTTCCCTTTCCGGTGGCCGATCTATTTATGACTGGTCTTTAGTTGTTTCTGCTCCAAATATCGTTCCGCAACGTGATCGAGACCTATTACAGGGTTTGGTTATATTGTGTGCTGATATCGATCGCATGAAAGGCATCACTTCCCGATTTCTCTTTATTATTAAGCCTCTCTAGTCGTAATCTGTTTGGTAATGCCTGGTACTGACCGACTTGGACGTCTTTGTTCTTCCAAGGTCTTTCGAAGTGACGTGAGCTTGCACCAGTCTACAAATCGCTGACTCACCACAGTTTCCAGTTTCCATACTGATGTACAAATTCTAAATGCCTATCGCACGTGTTAAAAACGGTGTTGGGTGTTTGAAGTCCATGGGAGTCACGGCAACATTTATGATTTTTACATAGTTTACTTGAAATTGAATACAATTTGATGAAAGTTTGTATTTCGACTTTTCATTTGATGGCCGTCCAGATTCGTGAAAATTCTGATGATGGTACATTTGTGTTTGGGGTGGCGGTGATGAGTGAGGGGGACGACACAATCTGAAAACCTAAGGATGTATAATACTTTTGCCATGGGTATATAACCTAAACAGTTATATCGATATCAAGAGGGTATTTTAGTTTTGCATAAGTGGTGATGAAAATAATCATTCCTAGTTCTGAGATTGAATTCCATGTTGCATGTAAGTTGTAAGCACTCTACATATGGTTTACGTGGGCGATTGTTTTTTTAGTGCTGTTGGGCTGAACGAACAAGTCAGATTTTACATATCGGTCACAAAATTGTAAATTTTCTACCGAACGAAGCACTGAGATCAGTATCACATAATCACTGACCTGGTTCAAAGAAACTCCAGCGCACATTTTAACGAGAAATTGCAGTTTTAAAGTGTACCATCTTAATGTCGGTATGCATTTTCTTTCTAACAAGATAAATTTTCATGAGACTAAACCATTTTTGAACGGAAATCAGTCTATGTCAAAGTAGTATACCGGCGCTACTCATGCTCGAAAAAGGTAATATGGAAAACTAATTTTGCACTGTGAAAAGAAATTCTCTTTTTCCGTTTTCATTTTCAGATGTGAGGGAAACATTTTGATTTAATCTTTCTCGTTTACCATGACAAAATCACAAATTTTATGACAGCACGACCAAAACGATCAAACGTGGGGACTCGCAGCCGTTCAGAAGCCTTTTTCATGCATGGTAAATTAAAACCTATTGTAGAAAATGGAAACTGTAATGACTCGCGAGAGATACCATCGTTGCTCATTGGTTCTACATGAATTCCCATATATGCATGCCACGATATGTGATCACGAAGCAGACCAGTTATCGAACAGTGCACTTTTTTCATTCACCAGCCCATGGCAGTCATCAACTGATCCATTATCTACTCCGTCGACAGTTTATCCCAGCAACTGGCGCACTGGGGACACGGGAAACTGCGCCCACATTTGGCGAGCATATGATTAATCGAATAGAAATATATGGTAAAACATTTCGCCCGCTTTATCGAGCAAACGAGATTGGGAAAGGATAATTATTACTAGATGCATTCATTTCGTTTAATGTAAGTGATTGCCAACATGAAACATGTCGGTTTATTTAGAAAGCATTACACAGAACAAGCAGGTGAAAACAATTTTTGGCTGGTCCGAAATGGAAAACAGACTATTTGCTTCGCTACAAAATGAAGGGAGCCCTGAGATTATGAACACGACTCTGCGGAGCTTTAGCATCATTTCATTTGAGTTCTGCAATCAAATGGACCATCTGCTGTGAGCAAACACTTGGCAAAGCTGATGCGGTTTTTCTGGTTAAATTTGTCTCGTGCATTTCACCTCGGTTAGTGAAAGCGAGATGTACTTTTGGATGTTTTTGGCCACCCTCTAATCCAAACGTTTACTGCACTGGAGTACGTGTCCATGCAACCACATACGCACTAATATGCAGCATTTAAAATCAATGCAGCTGCAGGAGTGTCACTTTGCGAACTAGCTTCGACCGAGGGAGGAGTATAATTTCGGGCGAAAATGGTCAAAAATAGGTTTAAATTTTCTGGAGAAATGACGCTTTTGTCTCCTTTTAGAGCGGGCGTGGTATTTTTACCGCAGTTTTATGTGCTTTTTCAGGCGTTGTTTCGGATGATTGTATGCATTCAGTAGTTACAACCTTACCTTTGTCTTCATCAGCACACAAATCCCCTGCACGTTGTTCATCCAACGTTGACAGAAGTTTCCGTCAAAAGAATGTTATCGGTTTTGCTTTGACATTGTGCGCTATTAAAAATGAGCTTAACGATATGATAAATAGTTGCTGAGATGATAATGAATCAGACAACCAGAACGCGTAAAAAATAAGAAAAATGTCAACGTGAAAATTTAAATTAGACTCTGAATAAGTTCGTTTGATATTCGCTCCCTAGAAACCAACAAACGTGAAACGTAACGCACAACGGAGTTGAGAAAAACAGTGGTACGAGTATATAAAGGTTTAAATTTATTGCGGGTTACAGAAATTGAAATGGAGCTAGATAGAGCTGTGTGTAAGGGGTGTGACGCATCGGACAAGATGGAGTCATTCGGATGGTCACACGCATTCAGGTGTTGGTTGACAATGGAATCAACCAGCTCCTCATCAGATACAGCTCCATATCTAGAAATGCTTTTTAGAGAGCGTCTAATTAATGTGAAATCCTTAGACAGTAGACCGGGAAAGATAACGGGAGAGCAGTAAGTCCAATGGCATAAAACGCATGAGAAAATAAATTTGGAGATGATGTACAGATGCCGAAGGTGTGAAATATAAAAGATCAACTTTCTGACTTTAAGAAATGTTTCTTCTACCTGATATGACCACTTGAAGTCAGCAGACACGAAACATCCAAGATATTTGAAGTGTTTTGACCTTTCAACTTTTAAGTTATTGATCAAGATATTGGGAACAGATGAGAATTGATGGCCTACGGTCAATGGAAAACAAAACTTCAATGCATTTATTGGGGTTTAAAGAAAGGTTAACACCACGGTACCGTTCAGAAATGGAACTTTATGGATGATTGAAGGGGGTTAGTTGAAAGGTTGTTGTTGTGAGATGCACCACCAACTACTATGTCATCGGAATACCCAAAAGTGAAAATATTTGGGGTAACTGGCAAATTTTGGATACAGAAGGAGAACAGAAAAGGGATAAAATTTCACCCTGCATTACATCCTGGTTTACAGTAACAGTAGAGGACCTAATACCAATGAGACAAGTGAATTGGAGTCGGTCAGTAAAATAGTCGTGCATCCAATTCAAAAAATGTGGTAAGAGAATATATCACCGCAACAGTGTCAATAGAATGTTTCTGTCGGCAGAGTTAAGCGCGTTTGTGTAGTTCAAGAAACGAAGGTGAACAATTTTGTGTTTTTGGTTAAAATAGAATGTATAAGACTGGTAACCGCATCTAAAGTAGAGTGACGCTTACAATAAGCAAACTGATTGGAACCACGAAAATCAAGATCAAGTCTTAAGTAATACTGAAGATGGGGCAATAGGCCGAAACTTACCCTTTTTTTCTTGGGTACTGGAGTGATGCGCACATCACGCCTTGTTAACCAGTCTTCCTTCTGGCAGACATGCATTCAGAATAAATGGAACGGTTTGCGCGACGTGGTTTGCACATGCTTTAAGAACCGCTGGGTGTAACCCATCAGGACCAGCGGGTTTATTTCCATTATTAGCAGTTAACTCCTTTAAAACTTGCTCTGTTGTGTCAGACACAGGCAGGTGGAAATCAAGTGACGTTGTGTTTGGACCCGGCAAAGCTTGCACAACGTTTTTCACTGAAGCAAATGATTTGTTGAACTCATTGATATCACATGAGACTGTAGTAGGTAAAGTTGAACGACCACAGAGCAACTTCAGTCCGTTCCATGGCTGACGGCAGGATTTGTTTTCTAGCACGGTGTCAGCATACAATTGATTGAGATGTTCTATCTCGCTTCTGATGTGAAAGTTGACAGATTTGACCGTCAGTTTATTTCTCGAGCGATACATCCTTTCTTTCAGCCTTTTTAACCATTTCAGTCTATCGGAGATGAATCGGATGGGCTGTAGGTGAATCCTTTCCTGAGGGCATCACACATCACAACAATAGTTGAGGTAATTGGTAAGGTTCTCACAGAAGACTGAAATATTAGGATCGAAGAGTTGTTGTAAGTCCTCCCCGCCAACCATGGATTTTAACCCCATCAAGTTGCTCAGATGATTTTGTCGTACACGTATCCTACGTGCATTGTTTTCATCAGGATGTGTTACTTACATTTACCATATATCGTAGGTAAAATCAGAGTGATCGGAGTTGCCTACTGGTGCACGTTTGAAGGCACGGAAAAAGATGGGTCGTTAATGAAAAGGTGGCCCAAGGA
>UZAN01044712.1:9539-29175 GCA_900618425.1 Echinostoma caproni | reverse complement strand
AACCAGGAAGAAACGACACCAACGGAAGGCTTAGGAGAAAGGTTATTTTTTCGGGGTCGATGGCGAAGACTACTGGTGATTTGATTGGCTCCCGGTGAGCGTATTGTGAATGGGACGGAAGTACCCCGTGGATCTTACGAGAAACATGGCATGATCACTAGTGGCAATAGGTGCTGTGAGTTTTAGGACAGAATGTTCTGGGTGATTAGTAATTGCTTTGTCTAAAACCCCTTGTGAGGCATGAGCAAATATTGGCGTTATCAAATATCAGTCAAGTCAAAAAAGGTTATGAGATAGGTGCATGCATAGCTACAATAAAGAACAATGATTTGGCGATTGTCGTCTAAGAGGGGAACGAAAGAGGGGATAAATGCATCGAAGAAAGATGAAATATGAGACTGGGCACAAAAGAGGGCTATACGTAAGTTTTTCATCATTTTATTTTTATATCGCGAAAATCTAAGGAAACATTTTCTGCACCTAAGAGTTTAGAGTCAGTTGTTAGCTCAGAGAGTTGGTAACCGTTTTGAGAAACCGCCAATCGCCTCCATTAGCACCTTCCTACTCACAATCACATACTACGCACAATTGTGAATAAGACATAACAACATTGCTCCTCCTCGAGGGACAATGAACTCCTCACGCATGAAGCAGTGACACCTCTCTTTCGAAACTTTAGTCAAATCTCTCTGTTCGGTTGAAAGTTTCTTTTTGTTTGATGCACGGCTTTAAGGGTGTGATCACGATGTTATTCTTCGAGGACTCTGTGATTTATAGCTACTTTTTTTGGCGCCATCTATCAAGTTAAATTTGATGTCCACACCGAAATTTATCCACGGGATGCATATTCTCCGTAATCCACATTAACATCATTATATGATCAAGTCAAGTCCTGTGAAGTCAGTAGTAGCTTCATGCACCCGGATGGGTGTATTTTCAGCAATTACAGCATACTTGTGGATTCAAATTTACGAAATCATTATATGATGAAACTGAGAGCAATGAGGTGTTTGTAAATGAAGTAAGCGGTTGGGCAATTCTCTGGAAATGTTGTTCTTGTCTATAAGCAGACGTGCTAAATATGGCAGAACAGAATTGCGAAAAGAACAGGTACGTGCAAATAAACGTTTGAAGCGAGTGGCGGTCATCATGGATCTTAGCCCTTCTAGGCTCTCTGATGATGAGTTTCTTCGACTCACTATCTTGTAGGGCCTTTTCAAAATGTGTATCGGTTGGTTTTGCTGTATACAATGGGACATGCTTTTAGGATACAATGGTATGAACTGCTCAGGGGAGCGCGTTTCGGGACTATAAAAAAATGTGATTCGTTTGTGGAAACCAAATCAAGCTGTGAATTCAATCTGGTAGGAAAAAGTACTAAATTTTATAGTCCCGGTGTCGTGAGGAATGTTATATCATGTCTGTTGAAATGACCAACAAATATATACAAACAGTCACTTCTTTTGATATTATGGAGGTAGAAAAAATGGCAGAAAAGCTATTTATGTCAGCAAGTGATATTGTGCGTGACAGGTAGAAGTTTCCAAGAAGGATGGAATGCAACCACTCAAAAAACGGGGCTTACATTCGATGACATGACAACTGATTATATCCGTCGAGTATTCGTAAATGACAGCAGTTGACTGGCTCCAGTTTTCGCTGACGTAACTTGCAACGCCTCCACCTTGTTTACGGTCACTCGCGGGACGGTCGACCCGATACAATTTATATCCATCTACCTGTTAAATTCCACTAGGAATTTCTTCATATGGCCACGATTCCTGAACCATAATAGTTCCCAGATTTTGTACTCTTTTTCCTTATGATGCCTACTACCACCTCGACTTTTTAACTTGCTCAAATCGTTCCCTGTATGTTTATTTTCGGAAAAAGTTCATTTGCGTGTTGTATTCTGAATAGAGCAACTTGGATCTACATTTACTGTCAATCTGCTACTCGTGTTAACCTCCTTTTTAGATTGGGCCACCTTATATTCTGCTCTTTAGATTTCTTCAGTAGTCCAGTGTTTCCTTGAGTGCATCTCCTGCGTCTTGCAATCACTTGAAATGCTTCTCCGTGAACTGGATCACTACAAGCGACGATATGATTACATTCACGGTCTTCACTTCATTAGTTATCACTTCGATCTCCGCGAGAGACGCAGCAGGACTCACTGCGGGAACCGTGGGCATTAGTATAACAACAGGCGAAATGTTTTTGGTTTGGAAGTCCATGTGGTTGGTGAGTGATTGATCGAACCATAGCTGCAATTTAGTATGGAAATCGGATTTATTAAAAATTTCATTTGGACAAGGTACAACCTTAAATAACTTTTTGTTCCCAGCCAAGGTCATCATTCTTGAACAAGGGATATCATAACTGTGTATTTGACACTGGTAATGCGTCAAGCACTTTCCACAAAACGAAACATACAACCTGGAGTGGTCAGTCTAATATTTCATGAAAGGTTCTAGATCAGTGTTCAGCCAGTTTGGTCACCTTATCGCAATACCATTTGTGACAACAGTACCTCTGCTCAACTGTTCCTTGATGTTCTATCCATCTCCATATTGATCAGGAATCCACCAACTTACGTCAAGTGAGTAGTGCTCCTCTACATCACGACCACAGTCTGGATTCGTTTGTCTGAGAGAATAGTTCACGCAGTTGTGCAATCTGTTTCTCGGTCCGTCTCGGGCACGTTGAGTTAGGCTCTTTAGTGCATATGATAAACCCCAACTACAGCTGAATGGGCAGCCTCTATCGCATTGATCAAAACGCACATGAGAACCGCACATTAGAATCATGATTTCTGCAACTTTTAAAATCGAAAGTTTCAAATAGAGGACTGACTTCGCAGCGGATTTAGGCAGACGAAAGTTTCGATTTCACAATATAAGCCCCGATCTGTTTGTGACTTGGACCTAAACCGCATAATATTCACCTGTCAGGTTTGGTTAATCACGTGCACAGTTTGGTTTGGTGAGTTAGACATCCTGATTAGAAAGACAGTGACAGATAACAGGGGCCCCGTAAAGCATGTAAAACAAAACGCTTTATGAGACGACTTGGGATAGACAGTGAATAAATACTTGAAAAATAACATGTGATCCTTCTGACGGTTCCCGTACTATAAGAGTAAATATGGAGAGAATGTTTTTGGGGCTCAGGATGTAAATTGGACATGCTGTTTAGAAGATCCGGGAAGGTAACATGAGCCCCATGTAGGTGTTCAGGCAGGGTGAGACTACAGTTGCATATAAAGTCAGTTTTTTTGGCCAACGGGTGTCGATCGATCTTGTCACTGAATATGGGTGAAGGTGGGCTGGCATTTGACGATTCATCATACATTTCACCTTTCAACCGGAAAAAAGTTACATCAATAAATATTGGGTATCTCACGAAGTATTCTTTGTTGAAATCGCTCAACTATTTATTGTATGTCTTCTTATAGAGTGGTGTGGAATGACGGATTGGAGAATGGCATTCGGAATAACATGCCGTCCGTCTTAATAAAATGCAGGGAGGGAGTTGAGCACAGGCCTAGGGGAAATGCCAACAGAAAATAGGAAAGGGGATAAAATAGCGTCTTGCAGTAGGCCTTGTGAGGAGGGCGGTAGTGAGGAAGACACTGTCATTGTAGTATGCGAACTGCTGACGATTGGGCAAATATATAAATCCTTCGCGCTTTGATCGCAATGCGATGTGCCACTACGATAATCAGATCGTCCGGGGAGCGGAATTATTACGGGAATAATCATTTTTAGAAGAGGGTTTACTGTATCCACCAGGAACTCAGTTTGACATCATGAAATGCACATTTTGCTTCCCGCTTTGTCATTACAGTGACTCAAGTACCATCACATCTTCTGATTGCTTTTCAATTGTTGCTCAAACCTCCGCCTGACTACTCACTCTTTGCTTCGTGTGAAGCTACGAAACCGCCGCTTCATTATTGGCGAACTGCATCAGGATTTTGAACAATGTGATTGCATGCTCTGCATGCCTAATCTCGGATATCAAATCTTCCACTCCTCGGAGTCGCCGAGAGACGGTAGAAAAATAACTCATGAAGATCAAAAACTTATATTCATTCATTACCTATCTAACATCAAAACGAAATTGGTATGTAATTCACCTTATTGGCAAGACGTCAGTGCCGCGTTCGTAAACATAATTTTCGTGTTTCGCACGCACAGGACCCTTTTCAACACATTTTATAACCGAAAAGTAATTTCGGTTTGAGGTAGTACCGATGTGTCCAAAGGCTCTTCTATCCTCCTTCGACACGTTGATTTAACATCCGGTATGTAGCTGTGGTGCACCAAAATCCTCTTCCACCTTCACCATCCATCAAGTCAGTCTTTCGGTGACTGGTACTACCTTGGTTCCAAATGTGGTTGATGCGTAATTTGGACGGCAATTTTCCTCCGTCCATGATTACGTTATTTGCTGACCATATATTATTGATCACCCAGAGTGCAGTATGCGCGTGTACGGATTGCAGTGAAATGATCCAGGACACATTGTGCAAACCTGTGTTTTTGGCTTCTTTATTCACATTACATGTGGATAAGGAATATGATGACAAAGAGGTTCAAAGGTGAGATTCATTCAACCTGTTCACAAGATAGCGTAACCAGCTTACTATCACATTTTCTCCTAATCCGAATACAGATGTGTGACAATGGTTAACAAATGGGTGAAGATGACATATATTGACGTACGGTATAATCTTCTGAATGTGATACGGTTCCTCAGATCTTGCGGTCGTCCACAATTGGTAATGTAATAAGTCCAACAACATACGAAAATCCGTTCCGAAATGCAAGAAAAAGATAAGGCTCCAGTAATTATCCTTGATTAACCCATCGACAGCAGTGATAGGATGATATTATGAATCGCCAACAAAAACTGACATGGTTCTTTCCCGGTGTAACTGGTCGACAACCACACCTCTTATTACGTTGTTGTAGAGCTTTTGCTTTAAAATTTGGTGGTTTGCTCTATTAAATACTTTAAAGAAGTCCGAAGGAATGACGTCCAATGTCTCGCCACCTCCCATCGATGGTTTTTGTCCATTCATCTCATGCAAGGCGTTGAGTTGCGATGCACGAACGCGCTTGTGCCGTTCTGACCTGGTTAATCCATTAGCAGTTCTGTCACATAAGACTCCACAAATTTCGATATTATGTAACAGGGTGGTAGTTGACGCTATATTCCCTCCACTTGACATTAGCTTTAGTCATGGTGATTGCTGCATGAAAGTCATTGGAAAGATCTGTTCATGGTCACAATAATCCGTTTCAGCATGATATGCCGAATATTGCATAGTCTTGTAGAACATCATAACCGGAAGCATTGTAGGCAACATCTTCCTCCGGCAGATTCAAATTGCTTTTCCAGTATTCCATCAATGACATCAACTGTTGAACCATTCGATGTCTTCACCACGAATATATCATCATGTTGCATTTAGTGCATCTATTAAAAAGCAGCATCCAAATGCTTTTCGTCCATTGTACCCAACCCTTCGTAAATCCCGAAACATCCTTTGACGTTCGATGAGAAATGCTTCTTACCAGTTTTCCTGTTGTCTTTCTCTAGACAACAGATAAGCCGCACACTCTGAATGCAAACGAGTGATGCCGGCAAACAACGTGGCTTTTCTGGGTCTTCCACCTTTAGTGGATGTCCCCTTATGTGATCATTATGAGATAAAGTCAGCAGAGAACGCCAAGGGTGATCGGGTTGATGCAGTATGTGATATACCGATATTAGGTCCCCTCGAAAGAGGCGGTATTGGTATGATTGGAGTCCCAATATTTGCAGTTGTTCGGATTATGGATTCTTATACAGACGTTTTACCAATTTCGTTGCCAGCCTTTTCGGAGGTTCTAGAGCTAACTTGTCGCGGTTTAACCATGGGTTCCATACTTGAACGGCGTACTCCGTGTGTGGCCAAACGAACGCTGATAACAAGCGTGGAACAGTGCTCTTTGGAACAGCCCGAAGACACGTCCGATTAGTCCCACGTGCTTTAGAGCCATAGATGATGCCTTTGCACAGTGCGTGGAACATCCTACGTCCTCCTGTACCATAACTCGTAAATCCCTTTCATCAGTGGCATGCGGTATTATTTCGTTCCCCAGAACGTAGGAGACACGAGTCTTATGCCGCATTGAAATAACTCTGCTAACCGATGTTGTTGGCGACTGAACATCGGTGAGCTGCGTCGATCGTTTTTGGAGTGGTATGTGATTCTCAGGATGTGTTACGGTTCTCCGCAACTTAGCGTCGTCCGCAAATATCAGTGTATTAGGCCCAAGGACATGTGGCAGGTCGTTTATAAATGCAAGACTGAGACGAAGCCCTCGTACGGATCTTAGAAGCACCCCTCTGTTAGCCGGGATAGGCTCTGGTAATGAATCACCAATACTAACTGACATGGTCCTTTGTCGGAGAAACTCCTTGAACACTTTCCTTGTCAGTCATTATTCGGGCAAGATAGGGTACCAAAGAGTTTCTCTATGCGGATATGCGAGACGGGATACGTTTGTACTTGGATCGGGTGCTGGGGTGGGATTTGCATGCATACAAGTCAGTGTGTAGAGGATGGGTGCAATCAGATTGGATATTTTCAGCAAACTTTGAGCATGCATCCATATGGGCATTACACATATTGACAATCAGAACAGATAATGGAACTTGGGAGACGGCTGACCATTGAGAGGCCACGCCTCAGCAACTTGAAATCAGCCTTCAACAAACCAGGGGAAATTGCATGAGAGCAGTATAGGGGTATAGGGACACACTGTTGAAAGAAAGCTTTTATCACCGACGAGTCAGAACAGAATTGGGGCAGTCTTCTGATCTGAAAAAAGAGCCTTTCAACTTGCGAGCAATACTTTGGGTGTGGAAGGACCAGCGAAAGTTACTTCCAAGCATGACACCTAAGTAATTCACAAGGTTGACCCTGCTCATCGGCTTTCCATGAATCTGGACATTGTCAGAGGGAGATTGGGGTACGGTTAACAGTGAAAAATATATTCATGGTACTTTCTAGGATTAAGATTCAGACCGGAAGAAGTGTAATATGGAACGAGGTTGGATAGGTTTGTATTATATTCAGCCAGTTCTGATTGGTTAGATATGGAAACAGAAATGAAGATATCATCAGTATACTCAAAATGTCGAGGGAGTATTAGGTAAGTGATCAATATAAGTCAAAACAAGATAAGGTGATAGGACAACACCTTGAAGTACACCCGAGCTATTGAGTGACGCAGTTGACTGTCTTCATCCCAACTTAACATGCTGATATCTTTGCGAAAAGTAATCTGCAAGCCATTCAAAAAAAGAAGCCGAACAGCCAAAAGAGTGAAGCTTGTTAAGTAAAAGACAGCGGGGCACCGAGTCGAAAGCCGAGGAGCATTCAAGAAATGCACAATGCATATATTTACCTTTCTCGCTAAGGGACTTACAGATGAAATGAACTAGAGAAGAAACGGCATCTAATGTAGAGCGGTTATGTTTGTANATTCATGGTACTTTCTAGGATTAAGATTCAGACCGGAAGAAGTGTAATATGGAACGAGGTTGGATAGGTTTGTATTATATTCAGCCAGTTCTGATTGGTTAGA
The DNA here is from genome assembly GCA_900618425.1 of Echinostoma caproni. Lineage (NCBI taxonomy): Eukaryota > Metazoa > Platyhelminthes > Trematoda > Plagiorchiida > Echinostomatidae > Echinostoma > Echinostoma caproni. The sequence continues at coordinate 21,532 of UZAN01044712.1, read as the reverse complement.
TATGGAAACAGAAATGACGATATCATCAGTATACTCAAAATGTCGAGGGAGTATTAGGTAAGTGATCAATATAAGTCAAAACAAGATAAGGTGATAGGACAACACCTTGAAGTACACCCGAGCTATTGAGTGACGCAGTTGACTGTCTTCATCCCAACTTAACATGCTGATATCTTTGCGAAAAGTAATCTGCAAGCCATTCAAAAAAAGAAGCCGAACAGCCAAAAGAGTGAAGCTTGTTAAGTAAAAGACAGCGGGGCACCGAGTCGAAAGCCGAGGAGCATTCAAGAAATGCACAATGCATATATTTACCTTTCTCGCTAAGGGACTTACAGATGAAATGAACTAGAGAAGAAACGGCATCTAATGTAGAGCGGTTATGTTTGTATGCTAACTAATAAGTGTCCTCGGGGGTGGTAAGAGATAACTGAAGACGGTTTAGAACTGATTGCTCCCTCAATTTGAAACCAGTGGAGGTGAGACCATTGGTCTAAAACACTTCGCTATTGGAACCTTTGACGTTCCTTTTGGGATGGGAGTGATGCTTACTGGGTGCCAGCAGTCTGGAATAGTTCGGCGTTCGAGTGAAAGATTAGCTACGTGTGCGCAAATCAGAGACAGTGGCGAGCATCGTGTTTAAGAAGGGTGGGACTGAAGTCGTTTGGATCAGGTGCGGTTGACACCTTGAGAGAACACCTGTGTTTATACATCTCACCAGAGTTGATGGGGTCCACCGAAACTTGGATGTTTGGAGAACAGGAATCAGCATCCCTGTGGTATTTGTCGGACGAAGAATGAATAAATGCATTATTCAGTTTTTCATTATCGATAAAGGGAATGGAAATCACTTTCTTCTATCTGCAGAGTAGATTGATTCCAAGCCACAGGGATTTACGGTTCCTAGTCCCAAAAAACGGACTTGCATAATGGGCGTCCAAACGTCTTCTTTCACTTTTGATCAGGGACAATAATTGTTGCATTTCGGCCCTCCTGCCACATTTAGATACGCGTTCCTTTTCACGGCTAAAACGTTTAGGAAAAGGGGTTGATATTCTGCCATGTTGAAAAAACAAAGTTACCACAGGACAGCATATGTCAAAAACACAGTTCAACACTTCTGTCAGAAGTGTCCACTGGACAAAAACGTCTTGTTTAAAGTAAAACAGTCGGTAAGAACCTTAAGAGACGATCTAAGTAAGGCAATGTTCTCTGGGGAAAGATCACGCTGACGAAACAGGATGTGTTTTGGTCGAGTAAAAAAAATGTCCTGGGAGTGAGTAAATCTTAGGTCTGACCGGGATCAGGTTGTGGTCACTGGTGCCTAAAGGGGGAGAACTGTTTGTTGTAAAAGTTGTCCGCGTGGTTTGTGATGAGAGTTTCCTCTACTCGGTTCAATAATCAGGTCGCTGAGGTTTAGACACAATAAAGGGTGCAGGGGTGCATGGTTAAAGTCACCAGTTATTAGATGAAAGCTGCCAGCAAGAGACCGGGCAATAATCGGGAGGAAATTATCATAAAATGTGTCAATTTCTGTCAATCTACACTGAGGTGCAATGTATAAGTCATTCATGGCAATATAAGGAAAGTGGGAGAATTTGGAGTGACAGACGATAGTCAGGCAATCAACACCATTCTGGGAATACTTAAAAATTACTTCGGACATGCCGCACCAATTGGAATTGATGTACGTGATCACACCGCCTCCCAACTTCTTCCTACACCGTTGTCTGTCTTGTCTGAAGCAGATGAATTTATCCATTTGCACCACGGTCTCGTCCACATCCAATTTGAGCCATGATTCCAGAATGCACAAGACACAGGTGCAAAATTCCTTTCGCTGAATCAGGCATGATACGTCCGGAAGCTTCCAAAACGCAGACCGGACTTTGTTACTCACGATGGTAGGCACGGTCNCGTGCTGGGAATAGTACAACCATGGGTGGTTTGCCAACCGGCACAGATGCGTTTTCCTCCTTTGCTGTATCTGTGCGCTTGACTAGCAATTGGCACTCCAAACTTGTTTTTTTTAGTATTTCGCCATAACCTCCCTAATTTTCAACATTAACTCCTTTGTGTAAATGGCCAAAACATGCATATTTAGGTATTTGGGCAGATAAAATGCACAATGCAACGGCGGCGAGCAATTGTAGCGCAGCCGTTCAAGGGGCGCGCTTCTATTGTCTCAGACGTTCACAAAGCTGCTCATTTCATTGAAGGGCCTTTCGTTGGACCACCTTTCACTTCCAATAAGATCTTCCAAATGCTCACGGGCCAACGTGCAGAGTCATGGAAAGTGAGTGGAAGAGTGGAGCGCAGTATGGTTGCGCACTTGACATTTGTAAACAGGCTACTTATATATTTACAGTAGTGCAAAGCAAATTACAAACACTCATTAGCATACAAGGCGGAAAGTTGTATTGGATCATATTGTTATAACTTCTGTGGGTATGATACCTACATTTCAGTTAAAATTATACAGTTTGAAGCGAGAGAATATTGAAAATTAGTAATAAAACCAAATTTGAATCTCTAAGCTGTTTACAAACTCTGTGAAACACGGTCGTTTGGTAAATAGAATTTGTACTAATGATGATATTTTAGAGTTACAAAATGTGTTTATTCGAGAGTTAACACAACGATATTGGAACCCAATGGAATAATGAGAACCACAGGTAATTAGATGTGCGGAGTCCATGAGAATCTAATATGCACACCTTTCACTGGCATTCAAATGATGTTCACATAATTCAATTCCGAACTCCTTAGACGAGATTTCAGAGACACGGCTACTGATGATTGGTCCAATTCGAAACATTTTCGATTCTTTTATTCCGGAGATTGGGAAAACAATACGTGAGCAGTAACGTGAAACGGAAAAAAACACTTTTGTAGGATTCGTAGTTTTGCTCGTACAAATAATGTATGAGTTTTTAGTGGGGGCACATTTTATGCAATATTGAAAGTTCAATTGAGATGCAGAGATAAGGAGGATTGTGGGATAAGCGCTTTCTTTCTGTGTTTGAGTGAGATTGACTATGATTGGAGTGTTGGTGGTGTTCGTGTTGATGAAATTTCGGGGCCAGGGTAAGTGTTGTGTTTGGTCTAGTAATACGAATGACACGGGTGCCTCTTGCCTATACCCCAAAGACAACGCGGAGAGAGAACACAAGTTGAGACGACAGTCAGCGTGCATTTGTTGATAAGATATCGATACGAAAATCATATAAAACCAATCGTGCACACGAGAACGCTGCAGTAATGTACCAATCAGATTGTGTCCTTGACAGATCAATTGATCGATTTTATCAACATTGACTGACACATTCTGTGATCATCAGATCAGGTCCAGCCTGTCTGGAGCGTTGCGAGCGTGTGTGGTCTAAATCGAAGGCGTGCGCGATCGGACGGTTTGCGTAGGCTCCGTCGGCTCGACGGCTGGTCGTAGGATCGTAATATCGGATGGATTTAGAACGGCTTTTTTGCTGTGCCCATGCGATCCGTTTGTCGTCTAGGTTGCAGGGTTTCTTTGGCCTTTACTGAGGGCGCTGGTTTTTGTGAATCGCGGCTGGGAATTGGCATGGCGAATTCGTTCATTATTATGTCTAGCGACAATTCTGGTTCACGATTCGGTTCTTGAGTGCAGGATGTCGGTTTCAGTTGGTTGGCGTGCCGCATCCACATTTCAGAGCCATCTATGATTTCGTAGATGACCTTTCCCCCTGACGTCGATACGCTCTACCAAGTGTCCACCTTTCTTCGTTATTGCGGTAGTCTCTCGCAAAAAACGTTTTGGCTTCTCACAAACGATAGGTCTCGCGTACCATGATGGCGGTTGAACTACAGCTTCATTGCTGTAGGGCGAACGATTTCCAGCGGTGTTTTGCTCTGACGCTCCGGGAGGATTACGTCGAATGGGGTACGAATTCTTCTTCCAAACAATAATTCGGCCTTCCTTCGGCTGCTTTCGTTGTACTCTTTGCTTTGGATTTCTGAATTGCTCGCCTGAAGGTTTCCACGAAGCGTTCGGCTTGACCGTTCGACTGGGGGTGGGTGGGTGTAAGGTGGCGCACGGACGTGCTTTATGCTAGATCGTTCACAGAACGCAGAAAAAACAGCTGATATGAAATGACCGCCATTATCACTCGCCAGTGTCTCTGGCGATCCAAACGTGCAGATCAGCATACGAAGGAAATTGATGTTGGCTTCGGTGGTTGCACATTTACTTGGGAATATTTCTGGCTATATTGTGTAGGGGTCAACCACGACGAGGAAATGTTGCCCCATTGGGCGTTCCGGCAAAATCAACATGAATCCGTAACCATGGGGCTGCCGGTTTTGACCACTGCTGGAAATCGGTCTTGACAAATGCCTTAGTGACTAGGGGCACATTTAAAGCAGGAGTGTACAAGCTCTTCGATTTGCTTGTTTATGTTACGCCAATGGACGTTGCCTCGGGCGGGGGCATTTTTGCGGTTGATCCCAGGGTGGCCAGCGTGAAATTTTGGTAGAATTCTGCGTTGCATTGCCTGTGGGATGACAATGCGTTCGGATAACAGGAGGCAAACATGCACCATTGATATAGATTCTCGACGATTGTATACCTATTGTAGGGCTCCGGACATGTGCATTGGCCAATGTGTCTGATGGTAGTGAGCAACTTGTTGCAAAATAGGATCCTGTCTGGTTGCCCTTTGTACTTCAGTAAAAGTTACAGGTAGCACTCGCATTGTGTCTGAGTAAACTGGGTAAACTGGAACGTCTTTCTTCGAACCGAAAATCGCGACCAACGGTTTGTGATCGGTCAAGCGTGTGAAGTGGCGACCATACAGCATCTTGTGGAACTTTGTTACGGCAAAGATACTAGCAAGGACCACTTTTTCAATTTGGCTGTAGTTACGTTCGGCTGGCGTCAGGGTTGGTTCAGTGGGTGCAATGGACCTTAACTAACTGACATCGTGTAGCGAAGGAATTTTATCAATGGCCTCAATGTTAGAGGGATCGGGGCGACGACCATATCTATCGATGATGAATCCAACGTATTTCACAGAAGGCATGCAGAATTTACACTTCTCCAAACGTAGGTGAAGGCCCAATTCCTGGATCCGTGTCAGAACACTGTGTTTGGTGGGTGTCTTTCGAGTCAGGATTATATGGTCCAGATAGTAAGCATCACCGTAAATACCCGTGAGCATAGTGCCCATGACCTGTTGGAAAATCGCGGTGGCGGTCTTCACGCCGAATGAAAGGCGCTGGTACTGGAACAGACCGCGGTGGATGTTGATGATCAATACTTCCCGTGTGTCCTCGTCAACTTCTATTTGTATGTAAGCGTTTGCTAGGCCCGGTCGAACGAAACAGGTGCCGCCGTTTAACTTTGCGAACAATTCGTCGATCAGTGGTAGAGGTTACTGGTGTGCATCCAGGGCATCGTTCAATCCTGTTGAGAAATCCGCACAATTTCGAGTGGTACCGAAAGGATTTTTGACCACGACGATGGGAACGAACCAAGATCGTTTTGAGATCAAAGTTACGTCAGAAGCGGTGTCTATCTGTAGGCGTACCGGCTCACCATCGATGCGGTCAGTTAGATACTTGCGCTTTTTTCATTGTAGGTTCGACAAAAGACGCAATCGCTTGACATTTCGGTTCAAACTTTGTCGACGATGATTTAAAACGACCTTGCTCGTGACACATGTTTATCGTCGAAGGAAGTTTAGTGCGACAGTAGTCTCATTTATGTCCACGTTTGCGGCATTTATGACAAACGTGTTTATTGAAAGAAACAGTAGCGTGCGTAATGCCATTCGCCGCATTTCCAACGCAGGGGAGATCTTCGGGTAGCGGCTGCTTGCGGCTTGCGGGTAGACGTTGACTGTGGCTTTGTGGCAGCATGGACATTGGATGAGGCTGTAGCCGGGCCGCGTTGCTCAACGATGACTGAGTCATGTTCTTTCTTCCTCCTTGGACAAAAAAAATGAAGCTGTTCGGTACTATTCCTGTGATTATAGTGACGCCTTCATTTGTGTCGACAGGCCCATACTTCTTCAAACTCTGTCAAAACGGTATTGATGTGCAGCTTACTAATTGATTACATTATTATTTCACACATCGTTTATAATTGACTAATCATAATGGTCGCAACTCTTCACGTTTACCCTCCACTCAAAGAGTTTTTCATAGAGGTTGTTCTCTCCCTCTTCTTGTTCACAAGTTGTATTTCTTCCATCCCTGGCTGATGACTGGTTAGTCGATAAGAATGCCGATAATGTTGTGTATGCCACAAAAATCTCGACTCTCTGTGTGTACGAAATCTGATGCAGGAAATCCCAGTGCTCACGAACTGGTCCTTACAGTACAATCTTTCATTGAATCCTTCCAAGTGTAAAAAGGTCTTATTTTCTTAGGGAATTGGTGACCAATAAGTTGATGTGACGACCTGCTGCCAGCATGTCATCATCCATTTTGCTCTGTCAAATAACTCGGTGGCACCAGTTTTCGTAATTTATTTAAATCACTTTGCATCGTCGATATTTTCCACAAAGTCGAAATAATCGACCTTACGTAACACATTTAAAAATTATATCTATCCGAACACATTTATTTAAAGGTTTTGTCGTCTATGTATCTTTTTCCACTGTATTTATGCATGACCAACACAGGAAAGCCAAAACAAATAGTAGATCGAAAGAATAATGAAAGAAATCAAAGGAACCGGACAATGAGGTACCTTATGGAAAACCTACTGAGAGTGTCTTTCTTGTGTGAAGATGACAGATAATGAGGAAAGATTAGGAAAACCGTGAATAGATGTCCTTATATAGCTTTCTAACCAAAGCTCCAGGAAAAGTCCCTGGCGGGTGAAGAATACATTGCCGGGGTGGTCGCCGCTGAAATCATCTAGATCTGGCTGGATAAAATCAACGCTTGGTCGGTAAAGTGGAACGTACTTCTCAATATTCGTCCGAAATAGAGGTGAAAACTTCGCAGGACACTGAACCTCCCAGACAAAGTTCACTAAATACCATATACATATGCATATATATATATATATGTATATATGTTTATATACTATTAAAGATCTAGCCATATTCATTCCTGCGTAGGTCGAGTCTAGTGTCGAGAGCAAGCACAATAGGCATGAGCAGCACTACACGATCTAAAAGTGTCAGTGAGCTAAGGAACAGCCAACGTTTTGCTACATCAACACAAGGCTCATATGCGACCGAATCGCCGGTATTGTGTATAGGCTTGTGATTCTTTCCTTATTTAAGGTGAGAAGAAACTGGAATTATTTCAACAGTGCATCATCAACTGGGTTGTGGGATTGAGAAAACTCTTTTACGAGTAGCGTATTCAGGCTTCTAATCGCTTTTCTTTGCGAGAACACAGGTAGCACCGTGAATCCATTGATGCCCACTGCATTCCTAAATTCCTCATCTTTTTTCCAGAATATGCGTTGTGTGAGGTCAACAAGTTACTAATCGTGGCAAAGAATTCTGTAAAGTTTGGTAATAACAGAATGATAACCTGTTTAGAAACAAAGTTCCTAGCAGCGAGTTCAACAAATGTTTGAAATAAGCGACCAGAAGAATTGACCGCTACCAAATATATCATTTCGATAACAAAATGGACGGCAGCTGAATGGAGCATGTTCAGAGTAGACTGAAAGGAGAAGGAAAATGAGCAAACCTGTGTATTATTGTCCTGACGTTCACGCATATTGGAGATCATCTTTGAGAAATGTTTCTAGTCTTCTACCGTAGTCGAAGTTTCAAAATATGATATGGTACGGAACGCGACACCACTCAGTACACGCTGGCTCATTTTAGCTGCGGTCTTAGGTTGGGTTGTGACACCCTACCGTGGACGAAAAAATGCAAAATACTCAATACTACAACAATCCATTACCGTTTTTGATCGAAGTGGACTGGTGTAAACTCCTGTCACTAATGGGTTGCGGTCGGTGTCCAGTGCAACCGTTCAGAACCCGATCGACGCCCTAGTAATACCTTTCCATATCTGAGATTTTGAACATGACTTCCTTCCACGGAAGAATTTGCTACTTCCACCGGCTTGTTCTACGTTTCAGCTTTACGCAACGCGGACGTTGTGTGGTTTGTTTTATACACGTCAGACATCAGTTTCAGTGTATATGACAAAGCTTGTCGACAAATAGACGGTGTGGCAATGGGAAACCACTTGGGGTCTATCCTCGTGTACTTCTTGGTCACAACTTTGGGAACCGAGGTGACACAAATCCTTGATCAGTTTGTATCATGGAGAATATACTTTAATGATATATTCATCAAACTAAAAGAACGATGACAAGTGACTTGCTCTCTTCGAATCATGAGCAGTTCGCACATGGACGAACATTTCTCACCAAAAGAAGAACAAAACGACCTCCTCGCAATTTAGAAATTCCAATGACATGGAGATAATACGAAACGATTGGCCAGACCGTATGCCACCGGTTGTGCTTGAAGTTCTTCAACAGGGTGACTTGCCACAAAGTCAAACCGATTTCCATCAATCCGGATGGGTTTTGTGGCAGAACTACACAAGGTAATTTTTCGATTTTTTTGTTCCATTCTGAAAACCTACGACAAACCGAACACAATGGGGCAACCAAGTTAACCAAACAAAATACAGTTGTATGCTTCATCAGATGGTCTGACCATTGATACCATTGTGCGCTTTCACAGGGACCAAACGTGTAGAACCATATACGATCGCTTTCGGAGGTGATGTTCCAGCTGTTCCATATCACTTACCTTCTGCTTTGTGACACACTGTCTATCATACTAGTGATAACATTAGAGATATCGTAATAAAAACAGTGTACATCATCATTCAGGACTATTGATACAATGGATGGAACGGAGCTCAATCATGTTACATTTTCGTCTTTGCCGTCCGGAGCCTGCGGTTGAGTCTCCTTCTAAACCGGAAAAGACATAGCGCCCAGTTAGATAACTCAACATTCGTCATTGAAAGTTTATCTGCCTTTGTCAAAAGACAAAAATCAATTCGCTCGTAACAAACTATTGCCGATGGTTAGTTTTGTGTCTAATAGTGAGATCTACTTTCCTTTAATGAATCTGCATTATGTGAACAACTTGTGAATGATGTCCGGTCACGGAATAAACGACCCTCGGAAAAACTCGACGTGAGCTTGTTCACAAATATTCTCATCAGTGAAATGTACGTATACATGCGCAGGTATCTGAAGGGAAGTAATTTAGAGATAGAACTGACTTAGCATGTCCGGAACCTACCGGTTTATTTCTGCACGTGAAACATTCAATCCAAGTTTAACGACGAGATCTATCGATAATCAAGTCACGGAATATGCCCATTGATTGAGAACGCAATGTAGGCGAACATATGTTTTCGGTGAATTCCTTTACAATCATATTTATATGTAACAAGTTCGATAAGGTCAAACATATAGGTGATGACTCTTGTGTTCGGCAATGAGCCGAATAGAACTCAACTTTTTTGTGCGCAGTTTCGATCACATAACCAAAGTGATTACGTCATGGTGTTACGTCATGGTCGTATGAACAAGCAATTTACTCTTCCCTCGGCCAAAGGAATTTGAGAGCTTGAATCAGTTTGCGTTGTGCGCACAGCTCAGGTTTCATGAGTCGGATGCTAATCGCCTCTGCGGTCGCTAACGTACGAAACCGTATTGCTCTTGAGGGGAGTGGTGAGACTCGATAGGTGATTGTAAATGCTCAGTGACCCGTGTCTAGCAGATGAGCAACGATCGAGCTGGACACAGTTCCACTCCCACCTTGCGTGAGCCAGCGTGGATTGTGTTCTTCGATCCGTTGAGATAACTGCCTTATCGTTCGGCCTACGTAGGTCGCACCATAGGTGCACTTGAATCGGTAGACAATCGTAGATGAGGTCAGCATAGGCAGTTTATCTTTGTTATAGCATCGCATGTTTGGTGACGTAGAGAGCACACATCTTAGCTGTGCGGAGGATAAATCTCCACTGACCGTCTCAGTGGCGGCATCATCTTTAAACGGAAGTTTTATAAAAATCATTTTCTTCTCCGCGTTTGGCAACTTGGTTAGCTTATTCTGTTCAGTCCAGTTACGGTCGATAAACATCTCAGGTTAAACATTTTCCAGTAAGGTTTTTTTAACTAGTTCAAGTTCGTCTTTCAAAGTATCATCTGAACAGATGCGTCTTGCTCTCTGCACCAGACTGCCTATGAGGTTACGTTTTGGATAGTGGGACGAAGCTATGAAAATTTGTGCATTGTCCACTCAATGTTGCATTTCGAAATATCTTTCTTTGGATAGAGCCGTCGGGGCGTCTGGTTAGATGAACATTCAAACAAGGAAGGCAATCATTCTCCTCTGGTTCACTTGTGAACTTAGGTGATGAATGTGAGTTGTTAAATTCAGACTCCACTTGGGCAAGATTAGTGTTCTTGTTAGACACACAACAGATATCATCCACGTAACGGTAATATTGTTCAAAAGATCTAATGGCTGTAGATAAAGCATTTGTCTCTTGCTTGGCCATGAAGATGTCCATACGTCAACCCGTACGTCAACGTGTCGCCAAGCATACACTAAGATAAACTTTTCAGTTTGTCGAAATAACCAACAATGTGAATATTGAAAACTGACTGATGTTCTCTTTGAATGTTGTTCCTCTCTTTACAAATGTATATGATTCNACACTGTTTCGTCAGACTGCCTCAAATACGCTAGAAGACGAGCTCTGTACCATAACACCTAACATTGTATGTACCGGGCATCCAAACCGCTTGTTCAGCAAGATGATTCAGTGCACGGAAAACTCTGTATAAAACACTGAGGTTAACAAAAGCTTCATGTACATTTCCTTACCGTTTAAAAGGGACACATCAGCTCAGATCATACATGAAAGATTATCCAATGCATTCCGTATGCATCGTGTGTTTTTCGCGTCCAAGCCCATGGTGTGTTTGCAACTGCAGGGCAAAGTTCCGGATTCTTCCGTTCCATTCTGTGTATTCTCACTTACCTGTGTCTGTGAAACTACGCATACAGGCCGCACGATCAAGCGATTTTTTGACCGGATTCGTGAAAACCACCCTGCATGGCTGAACACCGTAACGATAAAGTCACTCAGCAGTGCAGTTAGTTCACACCTAGATGAAACAAATCACGGTGTGAACGTCTCCGAGGCCACCAATCTCTGTGTAAAGTTCGTGGACGATAATTGAGACAGGTTCGCTGTCGGTTGCTGGCTACAGCAGAAGCGGTGGGCATTCGTCTGCACAACCCCCTCTCTGTGCCCAAAACAAGTTGTGCAAGCGCTAAAGCTTCCCTGGCCCAAACCAGATACACACCCATTCACATGAAATCTGGATGATCGGATGGGTGTACAAACAAATGTGATCATGGTGAACCCGATTTACGGTCACACAATGATATATTGGTATGAATACGAATCACTGAAAACGAGCTTGATCCCCACTCTGTTGTTCTGTTCGAAAAAGAAGTAGAACGAAAGTAAAATAAAAATAGTTTGTTCAACCAATGGATTCTCATAAGACACAAACTGATGACGAGTGAATGTGTTTGTGTGACCAGTGTTCAACCGACAATAAACCATGCGTTCACGAAAACTAGCCAGGAGAAACTAGGGTCAACTGTCTGAACGAAACACTAGTTGGGTTTATCCCTTCTAATAGAAGTTGTTTTAGTGGACCGTTACAGACTTTTGAATTATAAGTGCACCAATGCGTGACTGATGTTTCTGGGTTTGTTTCACTTCTTGAATTCAGTCAATGGGCACCGGTTTGGATAGATACCGAGGATACCATACTTTTCATTACATTGTCTCCCATCCTTTCGGAAAATGTTCTCCCAGTTCATCTGCTGTTCCTACTAAATGTAGTTAATTGAAAAACGGGGTTAATTGAAGTTTCAGGTTTGTCTAAATAGGATTAAATGATCATTCGTTTCCCTTTGTGGGTTGTT
>UZAN01044711.1:24621-35127 GCA_900618425.1 Echinostoma caproni | reverse complement strand
GAAAAGTGGATCAGACACGCAAATCAACTACGAAGATAGTACACTCCAAATGTGCGCAAATATATCATCCCTGATGATCAGATATGCCAGTGGTTAGACGATGTTCCGTCAGACTCCGCACGACCACAAAACACTCATCCACAAAGGTTGGATTTGGTTACACAACGAAATGGTCATCTGCCAGTATCTAGATATCCTCATCGTATTAGGTGTCTCACACAGCCACTCCAGGTTAACCCACGAATGAAATCATGCGAGGCTCGAGGAATTACTGAGGGAGGTGTTACGGGTGCCAATGGCCGGCAGGCGAACAGACAGTGTCATTAACCTTGACCTTTTGTGATGTCATGACTATCGCTCTTATCATGTGATTTAGTGCGGACGCATTCATTCGGACATACACGGATCCGACGATCAGACGGTATTCGTTCTTCCTCTCGCTCTGGGCGATCAGGGAACATAACATCATTCCTCCCCGTATTCAATGGTATTCTGACGAATAGAGTCGGAAAATTTGAAGCCTTTCACCATAAGTATTAGATTTTAATCCTTTGGTCAGTTTGGTTGTTGTTCTCTGCGTACGTTCGGGTACCTTTTGGTCACGAAGTAGCCGTTGATTTGAAATTCGGTCGCATGGAGCTGGATTGGGCGAGGTTTTGTTGAACTGCATGGATCGAATCTAATCCGGTGGGCCACCATTATATCCACAATGATGATGGAAAGATACTCGTAAGTAATGACTTTGATGTGCCAATTGATACAGAATTACATTGTTCTACTCTTCATGATATCGGTTACGCAATAACACGACGTCTTGAGAAGTGTATGGTGAAATCCTTGAGGTTGATTTGATAGAATTACCTGTTTCACAATCGCACGAGACTCAAATCTGCCACAACAGCTTCCACGACTTTTGACAGTATCGAACAGTATCGATGCCAATGAAGATGGGTGTTTAGTATTATGTTTCCCAGGATTCATACCATGCTCTTTCAGTCGGGTTTTCGCATTTCGGTGATATTTTTGGTCCCCTGCGACTCATCTGACCTCATGTAATAAAAAGTGCACAGGTCGGACTAGACTTTGGAGGGAAGTCATATATGCGGCAGGAACCGTAACCAGATTTGCTTGTCTCAACCATGGGCAGAGAAGTGCGATTAAATACATACATTGACCGTTAACCTTCTATTACTTTGTCAATGTTATGATATAATTGTGTTGACGACGGCGTGCGCAAGTGAGTCGTTTTGACACTTGACGGTGAGCAAGATTGGCCTATGGTTGCGAAAAAAACATTTTGAACTTTAAGACAGCTTACATCTGAATTCTTGCCATTGGGGCGCAATACGACTGTTGACCAAGAGGTTGAGGAGGGATAAAGGACTTGAATACCATGGAGAATGACCAACGATCACCTGGTAGGAAGATGACTCTACATTGACATGGAACTTTTTAAGGATCCGAATCAGAGCGGATTGCGAGAAACAAGTACAATGCACGACAGGTGGTAATTATTTTGATTGTTTACTGATTACCATAAAGAAGATTCATCTTTTACCTGAAATAGAAAATTCCGAGGCCAAGGCGATCGAATCCGATGCGCACTTCAACTGCTGGAAGTAGTTCAGGAATGTGATGATTTTCGTGGAATTTATCAAAGCATACATGGGACTAGTGATGTGGTCAGTTAGTTTTGACAAGCTTACAAAGGTTTGTTGTACCGTATCGTGTTTAGGCAAAAACAAGAGAGAAAGAAAAAACACTGGTCTGACCAACTGCTCGTTGGGAAAGTGAGTAGTCCCGGTTTGATCAACAGTTGGGTCGATTGATCTGCACTCCTAACTCGACCCAACTAGATCGAAATAACTGTTCAATGCTGTCCAGCTTTTCGGTTCAGACTTGATTTACTCTGTGCATGACAAATCCCACTATGTGGTACAATATAGGTTCCAGCTACATTCATGAACATCTGAGATATCTAAACAGTGTAATAGGTACACATACACTGTGACACAACACGGGAAGCGCAACCAACTACAAACCAGCCATGAACGAAGTGGAAAACTATTGGGTAAAGATTAGAATACCACTTTGACCTGAATACTTGTCAGAATAAAAATCTCCCCGCGCAAAGTCATAGCACCAGATTAAGTGATCAGATACAGAAATTCACAACCGCACACGATTGGAAGACTTTCGTGGAACATCGATCAGTTGGTGGAATCAAAGGCAATTCAATAGCCCTAATCTAACAGGGTAATAAATGGCCCAAATTCGTGTTGTCTGACTGCGTATAAAATGTATTTGGCCGAACTTCTAGTAACACTTTCTATATAACCGACCAATAAACAGCAGAGCAAATAAAGCTTGCAACTTTGGAAAAAATGACGAATAGCATAACCGTGTTTTGTGCTTTGGGAAAATTCTCTCATAGAAAATGCTATTCAGGATACGAATTAGGCAGAAGAAAAGCACTAAACAATGTAGAAAGTGGGTAAATTTATCTGAAACGGTTTAGTCGGTCGTGCTTCATTGGGCCAGGTAATTAAATTACTAAAACGTAAAATTTTGCTCGTATTGGCTATTAGTTATCTGGTCTGTCAATAAAACTACTTGATTCAGTTCTTATTACTGAACAGGGTTATTCCACTAATGATATGCGATTTTGCACGCAAATGCATTGCGGCATTTTAGTTTATCCAGACCTTGAATCACGAAAGGATGAAGTTAATTATAGCTTTTCCAGCTTTTATTAAAAAAAGTGAATGGCAAATGAGTTGTCCTTCATTTAAGCATTTCGACCGTAACTCAAGGGTGTTATTTCACGGTGTTAGGATACATTCCACATCGGACAATGACTGATGCAGGCTATTGAAAGATAATGCTCTCAGCCTAAAATGATTAGTTATAGAAAGCTCGGATCGAGTATGCGCAGACACGGATGAGGGCAGTCAGTCAGACTATTACGTGATTAAGAACTAGCTTCGGATAGCCGGTAAAACACACGATGTTGAGTTGGATTAGGAAGAAACAGCCGTAGGGTAATAAATAAATAATGGAGATTGAGGTGAACGTTAGCGAACTGATGCGAGACCGGCTACCGTTTGTTTTCTGTGAAGTGAATTGGGTTAGCAGTGCCCTGGCGTTACGTAACATTTTTTTCGTTTAATGTAATTATTTATTTGATCGGTAAACTAAATTTTACTTCCCAGTGTGGCGAAAACTGCTCCGTTTCCGTTGAACAATCACTATAGAATGAGAGGCTTACGTCAGCCATGGGACATAATATAACATATTTAACAGCATCGGGAATCGAACAGTAGAACTTTGAATGAAATATATGTGCATACGGCCTGATAGAATCTCAGAGTATGGCTCCTGCAAATTCTTTTTGCGAACCAATGTTTAAACTCTTCATCGTTGTTAGTCAGCAGTTGATAATATTCAAGGAGCAGCAGAGCACTATCTACTAGCGCGAATAATGGGGTGTAGAAATGTAATCCCTTAGGATCCAGTCTAATAAGTATAATTACTATTCTAATCACCCACTCGGGAATCATAACTCTGCTGATGCAGATTACAAAACAAATTACGGTGACATTAAAAATAAACCATATGGGATTATAGTGTTGTTTGTGTGTGACATATTTCAGAAGATCATGGAACCCAGAATCCCCTCAAACAGTGAATCTATATCTGTTTCATATTTTCCAGAAGATAAGTGTGCACACCAATATAAATTTTGAGAAATAACTAATTAAAATGTTTGCTGCACTAAACTTAAAGTATGAGTGTTTAAGATACCAAATCGACAAAGGAAATAAAGGGAGCCAGATACCATGAAAACGAACTAACCAATCTCATATCAGCAATCATATGGAGTTGACGAATAGGATGAAACAGACAAAACCGATCAACAAAAATCCGAAAACAAGTGTAGAAAAGTGCGGTTATACTAAGGACTCACTTTTCCCCGAAGTCCCTCTGAGCATTTTACTTAGCCTGACTACAAGACCTCTGCGAACAACCATTTCGGCTCGCAGCACCCTCCGACACCAACTCTCTTTCTTTACGGCAAGATGGAAGTTGCTGTAGGATCAACTTAATTACAAGTAAGGTATATTATGTTACTTTTTTATGGAGATGTTGTTGCACAGGTTATTTGGAATGTTAAGCATGCTAGGTGATTCAAACGGACTTTTATGATTTCGTGAATCAGCCAGCGCTCTTCGTCACACATTGAGAATCATAGCACAGGGATCAGTCTGCTTGTAAAGATAAAATTAGAAGCCATAACAATTCTATCAGTGCCAACTCATTGATCCAAAGGTTTATCAGACTAAGGAAACAAGGTGAAATGTTTTCTTTCGAACAATGGAAATATTGATTAGCCATAAACCCAGTGTAGGAGAACGTTATCCATTGCAAATTTGAAAACAAGCTCGTTTTGTTGTTTCGTCGGTCAGTGGAATGCAACACACTCATATATTTCAAAGTGGATTCCGTTAAGGGATTGGAGAATAAAACATGACAGAGTGGGGAGGATTGAAGTACGATTTATCGCTTGTGAGTCATCATCAAGTAAAGAATGTTTTGGTCCTTGTCATTGATGATTTTCGTTATTCTTTTTATGTAATCGGGCCAAGGACTCGTGGCTATGACACTTCAAGAGCTTCCCAACCCAGCCAGATTGACGTTGTTTCTCTATTCACTAAGGGGCCTTCCATAGAATCCAATAAAACCCATTAGCAGTGCATTGAAAAAGCGGAGATGGATGTTGGATTATCCGTTTGCTTGTGCAGGTACAATGTACAGTGTGCAATTTGTCTTCGATTGTCAATCGTGTCGTCGAAATCGGGAACAGTATTGAATCCAAAATGGGTCCGTTATTCAGTGATACTTTCTTGGTCAAACGGTAGAATTCACACTTTAGGAGTAATAGAAGATACACGTAACATGATTCTTGAAGCAAACATAAATTTTGCGTCTCGTAACTTGACTGACTCTTGAGCGTCATGTTTAAAATGATCTGGTATTCCTTAGTGTATTAGTATCCCAGTGCTCAAATAGGTTATTCAAGAATAATACTCCCAAACTCACTTGAACCGTTTCAACGCCACACAAGTCTGCTCGGCCTTATCACAAATAGCGTGTTAACTTGATGGTGTACAGGCATTGAAAGAAAGCTAACCAAATAAGCACACTGATTATTAAATGCAGAAAAGCCTAGAAACACCTTCTGCCAAGAATGGTACCTGCTGCTGCAAAAAGCCGACCAGGTTGGTGTCCATTCTTTTTGAGATGGTCATAGCAGCGATGATGAGGAAACGTTTAAACAATAAGACTACGAGTATACAAATGTCGCCAAATTGCGCCTTACGTTCTCCTCCAAACCGGTGCTCTCATTACTGTTGCTAAAGACAGGTTGCCGCTGAATTGAACAATTTATGAGCTCCTGTCATTCGAGCTACATCGGGCAAAAAAGTAGACGTCTCACCGATCGTACCTAAGAGCACCACTTCAAATGGCTAGGTCTCGAACATATAATGAACGGAGTAACCGCGATTGCTACACATGTGTCCGAGACAAATCTGATATATTTATTGCACCATATCTATACTAAAAACAGATAACAAACAAAGGAGGTTAGAATGCGTCTACTATCCATCGATTACGAATCGACCCTCATTAGTGAGACAACAAAATCTTGTGAGAGCTAGCACATAACCCCAGTCATCCATTGCTCACCCGATTTTGTAACAAGAATATTAAATTCTCAATCAGTAAGATCAGAGTATTTACTAGGGTGGACTGTCATTGCAACCTCTTCCATCCTCACGTGATTTTCTCTTCAGTCATTCACATAAATGTACTTTAACCCATATAGGCGTGCGGAATTCGGTGAGTCAATGAAGCAGCGTAAACGGACGTGGCTATCGCTTTGCCATCCAAATGATAACCCCGGGGACACTCCCTCAAAAACAAATTTAGGAAAATGGTTTGCGAAATGGCTATTTACCTTAAACATTGTGCATAAAACGACACTACAAATCTTTGTGAAACCGTTTCAACATGAGTAGAATAGGAAATGCTCCGGAAGACAGTGAACCTAAGGTATTCACGGAGTTACATTTCAGTATGCCTCAACTGTAGACAAACGATCGAATGGAATGTTCAACAAAGTTCAAACACGGCGGCCAGTTTTAAGGCTAAGGCGAATATCACCGGACGTAGTCATGTTGGGCACAAACGCGTTCAGTAAATATCAGTCATAATGTGTCATAAAGTACATTATGGTTATCCTGAGAGGGGTCAAAACTAACTATGTGAAGAGTTTGGGAGACAATTACCACGTATTCAGCCTACGTCAAGGCAACAGAGGTCAAAAGATGGAAATATTCTGTTTATACAAAACAATCAAATAGAGTAACCATAACCACTGTTCACGAAAGACGTTTCTACTATTATTTGAAATGAATTGGGTCCTACTGGGAAATTGTCAATGGAAACGGAAAAATATATTTGGGTTTAATACCTCGATCAAGTGGTGATTGAGAGAACATCATACAGTCAAGAGAACCAAAGGAGTTTACATAAGAACACAATGTAGTCGAACATATGTTTTCGGTGAATTCCTTTTCAAGTCTTTACAATCACATTTATATGAAACAATTTCAAGGAAGTCAAACAGAAAAATTGATGATTCATGTGTTTGGCAATGAGCCCAAGAGAACTCGGAAGTTGGGCGCAGTTTGGATCGCATAACCAAAGTCGTTAAGTCATGGTGTTACGTCATGGTCGTGTGAACAAGCGATTTTCTCTTCCCCCTGGCCAGGGGAGTATGAGAGCTTTGATCAATTTGCGTTTGCGCACAGATCAGGCTTCATGAGTCCGATGCTAATCGCTTCTGTGGTTGCTAACGTCCGAAACCGTATTGCTCTCGATGGGTGTGGTGAGACACGATAACCGATTGTAAAAGCGCATTTCAACCAAGTGACCCGTCTCTACCAGATGAGCAACGATCGAGCTTGACCTAGCTCCACTACCACCCTGTGGATTGTGTTCCTTGATCCGTTGAGATAACTGCCTTGTCGTTCGCTTCACAGGTGCACTTGAGTTGGTAGACAATCATAGATGAGGTCAACGTAGGCAGTTTATCTTTGTTGTAACATCGGGAATTTGGTGACGTAGAGAACACACATTTCAACTGAGCGGCATTGAATGTAGATTGCACTGCTGGGGATAAAACTCTACCGACCCTCTCAGTGGCGACCTCGCCTTTGAATGAAAGTTTTATAAAAAGCATTTTCTTCTCCGCTTTTGGCACATTTGTTGGCTTATTCTTATTTACATAAGCGAGTAAATTCGAACGAGCGGTACCTATGCATCTATCTTGGACGAATGTAATGAAATGTGCTTTATGGACTGTTCCCGCATGTTTTTACAAACGGAGTGGGATCATGGAAACTAAACAGATAAACAATCTTTTCGTGGAAACATTTTCCGAAGCCTCAGCAACCGAGAGTTGCTAGTAATAAGACGGTCTCATTGAACGGCGTTCCTTGGGGCTTAACCTTATCTGGGTTCTCCTTCAACCACCGAGGATCATTTCCAATCATGGATACACGAGCTGACCACTTCAGTATCAGGTGTTAAAACCGCATACTGCATGCTAACGAATGAAAACCACGAGCTTCCTCGGCCATCAAGAATCAAAAGACCTCTTGCATAGACACCTGAATGTTTTCGCCGTTGTTTGTCCAATGAGATAGGAGGAAGTTGGCCTCTGGCACAGTAACGAGCCGACGTTTGGACAAGAGCTGGTGCATTAGCCATGGGGTTGGCACAAAGTAAACCACCTTTCAGGACAGCTCTGATTACCCAAAATAACATTGGTCGGCATTCGTTTGAGGTGCATTACTACAGCTTTTTTCGAAATAAATAATTGTCTGTACACTACTACATCTGATTATCATATAAGCTATCTATTCGACTCAACATCGCATTTAAGCAGGAGAGCGGAAATCCTATCAGTTCCGATATAAAGGTTTCCGACGGGACATTACTAGTCATATTAGAATTTGAGATAATCTGTCGAGTATTCAAGTTACAGTCCTACGAACATTCTAAAAGCGAGAAGTCAGAAAGGCCGGCCAATTTCTCCGGAAAGGAAAATAGTCTCTCAACAAGGGTTCAGGAATATCACTAATGCTTAGTTTCAGGGTAAAGATAAAACCGAAGGAACGAGGCATGTGGTTTAACACAGTTTTCTGTATGCCAGCAAAACGAAGGTAAACGCCGATATCAGTAGGAAAGTACATAAGATTCATCGGACTTGGAATTGTTAGAAAGAATGCTTCAAAGTAATACTCAGAAAATCATCAATTTGGGTAGCTATCTCTGCTGATAAATGCTTAGCAAGCAGATTTACGTTCGGGTCAGATGTCTCAGCCTCAATAAGAACATGCACATAACGTTCCATTTCGCCTGTTCATCGAGCTTGGCGCTTTATTACCAGCCGAGATGGCATCCTCAGTGCTTGTGAAGTGAGATACAGACGATATGACCTCGGCCTGTTGATGAAACGTTTGCAAACGAATTGCCAAGTTTGGTGAACTACGAGGACGGATTGTCAGTACTTTGCCAATTCACACAACGCACTACTTACAAAAGTGCAATTAATTATATCAAATGAAAGACGAAGCATACATTGGGAATTTTCACATTAATCCTACTTGGCGAAGTTGACCATTCCATCACCTCGATTTAGAAAAAGAAAACAATTCGGTCGCTCCTGGTAATACCTAAGCAAGCATGTTCAACGACTTAATCTTAAATGTTTGAATGTAACATTGTGGTATGGTTTCTCGTGCACCGACAATTTCTGACAAAGTCTATTTCCCTCAGAGAGCAAGGAATGTAACTTGAAATAGAAAACCAAACGTGGCCTCAAATCAACCCAATAGGTTGAATGGTGCTCCCCTTGATGATCATGACTTTTTCTGATCAATCAATTTTAGGGGTTGCTAACCGAAGGTAAAGAGGAAAATCTGGACGTCAGACGTGAAAATACGCACAGGTATACAATTTATAGGAGCGATGGATAGCATTTGATCATGAGAATTTCTCGAGTGGGTTTATAGGCATAATGTAAAAATAGCAAGTTATTTATCCACAAGTAACTCATAAACTCCATCAAATTTGGTAACTGCTTGGACGAAGTCAAAGACCTTGGTTGAGTTCAATTCAGAATCAGTTTAAATTGAAAGTGCCCTAAATGAGTTGCAAAAATGAAACTAATTTGATAAAGCTGTCAGTGACCTCCCTGAAAACCTCAATTGCTAACTGGGTAGCATTTTTTAACCAAGTAAAACCTCTGTTTGAAGAAGGATATGAAAATAACTCACTCAGTAACTGTGCAGTGTCAATTTTGCTTCCACCATCACGTGTTTAGCACTGGGTTATACATTCATCCAGAGCTAAGCTTTATATTCTTTTACTGAAGATTTCACTATTGAATTTAAATATGTACAAAACTTCCTTTTTTGTTATTTCTTGACAGCCCTTTTGTGAGTCAATTTCTTTTTTTGAAGAAAAGCTATTGCACAGATGTTTCCAATGACTAGAAGTAAAAAGAGTGAAACGTCAAACAACTCGAACCATTGAGAGTAGAAATCTTAGAGAGCAAGGAGATCAAAGTCATTTGCGGTCTCATCTGTGATGGAAATGTACCGAGGAGTTGCTCGTGCATTGTTGAAACAGCTCATTATGTGGATGACTCCATTTCAAGGCTACGACAGTTCATGATTTCATTTCATATTGAACCTTGGAAAACGTTTCACCGGTTTTAAGCGCTTTATAAAGTATCAGCTTGTTCAACAATTATCTGATCCCTCCCTATATTTCAAAAAGATTCCAAAACAACCCATTCAATTTTGGCCGACAAAAAGGTGTAAAACAAGTAGTATGGCCCGAAATAGAATAATACTAATGACTATTATGCAACTAGAATGTTTGGACCATACATGTGCATTGAAAATCTCACCTCATGGACTATTGATTTACTTGCAATGTCACTGCGGAGTGAAATAAGCCAAGAAGTAGCAATCTTTTTGTAATACAAGATTATGTGATAAACCGTTGAGTATATGAATTCCTCAGGAAGGGAGATATAAGGTTTACACATTTTGACGGAAAGCCGGATGACATTGTCCTGAATTGACGTAACACACGAGGAGGTGACTGAGCCCAGTGGAAGCGGTGCTGCCCACCACCCAAGCTAGCTGACGGCTCAAAGTAAGTCCTTCAACTATATGATAATAAAATGTGTGTTTGCGCCTCTAGTTCACCTCATAGTTTACCTCCTGCGAGCACATTCGTTGACAAAGAATCTTTGAAGAAATTTAACATACTCACTTTATCCATTCAATAATTGAAACCACTTTACGGCAGATTGTTTAAAATACGTCCAACGCGCTAATCAATTAAGCTTTGGGATCAGATATT
>UZAN01044711.1:0-16176 GCA_900618425.1 Echinostoma caproni | reverse complement strand
CGTCGAAGTGAACAGGTAACTGTGAAGAAAAATGACAAAACTGTATACGAATTCCTGTTTTCAAATTAAAATCGAATAATCTGGTGAATTTCCTATCAATAAACGCATATTGTAGCTAAACGCAGCAATTGTGTATATGTCTAACATGTTTTCCGTAAAGGGCCACACACCGTGCGCCTCGGCAATTCTGCTGGTGTTCACGAAACATTCTAAGAATGTTTGACTTTTTACATGACAGTTATGAAGAATAAATTCGGTTATAGTGAATTTTCTGGTTTCCAAGACAAAACTAGAAAGCGGTGACGCATTGTACAACAATTTCGACTATATTGGATCCCATAAGTAGTGCCAACTGATCGACCCAAATGGGGCTCAAACCCTCAAATCTATGGGTAGAAAGCGAGCATACTGTCAACTTCACCAACAGGTGGCTGATCAGACTCTATTGCTTTCTGTCTATACAAGATAAAGCCCAAACTATATGCGCAAGCTTATTGCAAGCATCACACCTCGTGCATCTCAGCTCTATCCCTCAGGGATATGACTGGCCTGGAAATGATTCCGAACCTAAATAACTGAGATACACAGCGCTTTTTGGATGTTCAGTTCACACTTAGTTTACTTTCTGCAAGATGAAAGGCACTATATTGATTTAATTTTATGGTTACTTATTTCATACCTCTCTCATATATCGCTCACCACTCTTCCAAATATAAATATTGCCGCAAAAGAAAATGTCTTTCCTAATATATTTCAGTTTTGTTCTCAAGTAATTAATTATTGATGTGTAAGACTTTATTTTTAATACGACAGGTATGTTTTATAAAAACGGGGCACAGACGCTAGGATAATTATGTGGTTATTCCGCAGTTCCCACGTATGAAGGGTGATGTTCACGCAATACCCCTGAAAAATTCATACATCAAAAGAATGAATACTTTTTTCCCAAGCAATGGAGTGCACCCCGTTACATCGTCAACATAACAACTGGGAATAATGTTTCTTACAAACCTATTATCTTATGATTCATTAAAGTGATTTCAGGACGGAACATTTATCACCCCAGTAAATTATTGTTAATTACTTTGCGAGTTTCTCACTTAAAAATCGGTAGTTCTCGGTGATTGAGTCCCAGGGGTCGTGTGCACTACTGGAAGTCC
This sequence comes from Echinostoma caproni, assembly GCA_900618425.1. NCBI lineage: Eukaryota > Metazoa > Platyhelminthes > Trematoda > Plagiorchiida > Echinostomatidae > Echinostoma > Echinostoma caproni. Next base: position 15,016 of record UZAN01044711.1, on the reverse strand, counting down.
CGGAGAATAAAATAACTTCTGTCGGCGAGTAAAAATAATTACATCACGAATGAAATATATTGGACAAGTGAAACACAAGCAATTTTTGTAAGAGTTAAATACTTAACCCGAAAACTCAGCAAACACCACTTACACACACAGTGCCTGGTAATTCCTCACAAAGGGATACTTTCCGTTATCGAATTTTTCCTTAAAATGTGAATCCGTGTACCTCCCAAACGCGACTTGATTCATTGCTGTCGTGATTATTATAACTAGGAAGAAACTGGGGCGGAGCCGGCAGTGGCATAATCAAACAAACAAATTCTGCAACGTTGAACAAAGTTCAGTGTTTCCGGTTTGTTACTCCAATCGAATGCGACCAGCGAGCTGGAATAGAAACAACAAGGATTCGTAAATTATCTACTGACTTCACAATCTATCTCAGTTTGTGAATGTGAATTCTTCCAACTTTCAGCGTGACCAGAAAATGGTATTTGATCCGCTTACAGTGTTCTAGAAGAACCTGGTATAAGGATGGAAACACTGATCAAGTCCGTGTATGATCGCGCTCTACACAGTTTGGAATTCGTTTTTAGTTCCAAAGCACCACCAGAAGAGATGGTGCTGGTATACTCCCAGAGTTACGTGGTTTCTCCAGTAATCACCTTATGTTGTGCCACAAGATCAACAGAAAATGATAAACCCTCAAAGGAAACCTCAGTAAGAGGACCTAATAAATGCTCTAGCCTCGTGAAATGTTAGACTGATCTCAACTGTTAACAATAGAGTAGCTATCCGCGTCAGTGTAACGCACAGGTATTTATCGAAGTCATTAGACACACAAGACATCAGATATCAGATCGGTGAAACGGATTTAAAAACAAAATTAGGCAAACAAGCCAGATTTCTCCACCTAGTGTTACAATTTTCATCGATTAGACGTTTGCTAGTGAGATAAATGTCAATAAATGTTAAATAGACGGTTGATGCCATTTGAGTTTTTTGGTAAAATCAATACTTTCCGTGCTTTGTAGGTATTGAATTACGCCTTTACATCGGCTAACCTTGGTTGCTATTCAAACTCAGCCATCATTTTGAAAAGGGTGGCACGAGAAGATTGTGGCCAAATCCTTTCGCATTTACTCAACTACTATAGAACATATTCATCAGCCTGCTTCTATGGGGTTGGTTCTCTTTCTGTGTGTTTCTATTTTGGGGAACAAATTCCGTTGATTATGTCGTAAGTTGGGCTTACGCCGATATCGAAGCACTTACAAAAGTCGGGAAAGCGANCCTGAATAATTTATTTCTTGGATTCACCCGCATACTGAAACCTCTTGGGTGTTTCATTCACTGAGAGGTTTTACTTGTGCAGTTAATATCTGTCAATTTATTTGAAACAAAAATTATCATTTATTGGTGTAATTACCTTGCACCATATGAAAAATATATGCTGTTCAGACTATTTGTTTTGATCATAATAAACACCCCCATGAAACAAAAATCCTTCACTAAAAGGTATAAAGTTCTGTGCTGCTTATCATCAAATATTTTTAATTACACGCTGTGAATTTCGGACTACTAGAAATTTTATCGAGCAACTTCGAACACTGATATTGGGGAACTAAGAACATTGTAGTGAGAAATGAAGTTCGGAAAATAGCTAATCACTTATGGCCATCGATAAATAGGTATGTTGTTGGAAACTGAAATGTGTTCCCAAATTTAGAGCCAGTTCGCACCAGTTTCACCAGTACTTGTGTATCGTCTTTTACTCGCCTTCAGCGAATGTCCGTGGGAATTTGTGGGGTTTTTAAATGCTGTGACAGTTTGATGCCGGTAGGTGCAATTAAAAAGAAACACCAACTCCAGTCTAATCCAACTGGCCTTTAAATATTGAAATGTAGTTGCCGGAGACGAATGAGAGCAAGCATTGAACTGAATACCAACGGAGTTCGTGAATACTGTCTTCGGTTCAAGATAGCGTCCTCTCTTTAATCCAATGAGACCGAATACAATCAGTTGGTTCAGAACGGTATTCTGTCTTAAACCATCTACCACACATAACATTTTCGTTTCCTCAATTTCTTTCTCTGCAAAAAGGTGTGAAAAAGACGCGTAGGGTGATTCCTTGTAAGAACAGTTACGATATGAAACTACTTATGGGAAACTTTAGAATGTTCTAAAAGATAATAATCATGCTGTAATTAATGTTTTCAAATAGGTGACTAGTTTTGTTGTCTTTTTAACGAGACGCCAGTCCATGTGATTACTTTATTGATATTCAAGCGTTTAGTGTTCGTTTGCTGAGCACTAATCCTCGGAGACCCAAAGACCCTCTTTTGGGGGAATCGTCAATAAGTCCTATTTAGTTATATGATGCATCTCCGTAGTTTATTGTACTAAGTGAACGCCAATTTAATTGCAAAACAGCATAGTGACATTATCCGAATAAAGGTTTCATATTTACTACGCTGAAAAACCTACAAATAGACTCGTGATGGTCTTAACAAGTTGTAAAAGATGGATTTAACGGAAAATAGTTATAGGTACTACAAAGTTTTATCTGTATGGACAACTTCAAAGGTTTGCAATTAATAAAAAGGCGTGTCCTCATTTCCCGAACTTTATTTAATTGCCCTACGGAAGGGGTGATTTTTTGAAAATGTATCACAGTGTTCTGAGAGGGATGAAGTCTGAGTACAGTAAAAGCGTACGTGTTATTTACCGTTTTTGGATGCGACTCCCACCTCCAATCCAACTGATAGTCTTACTGTTAATTGGTTGCTGTTATTGTTAATCTCTAATAAACTGGAAGATCCGCCAGATGACCTATGTGGTCAATGGGGATCGAACGTCCAGTTTCAAAATGAAAGTAATCGTAGCAATCTACGCTTTGGATCACTTCATTACTCAAAGAAAACTTTCTTACTAAAAGCTGATATACGGGTATTGATCGATCTGCGGCGACACTATGACTTGCCTTAAGTTCTTCATCTCCAGGTCTACCGTTCCAGGCATCACGCTCGGGTAAGTTTGGGATAATAAGTCACACACGGTACAACATCTATGAATTAGCATCCACTTGCGTACTTATTTCTTCCACTGAACCGCTTTAAAAATGTACATTTTCTTGATTGCTGTACATAGCCGAATACCAGCAGAATAAATGACCAATTTAAGTGATGATTTCACGGAATCAAGAACATTGTACTCTGCGCCCAATTTTGGAATCAATGCTCTTTACTCATGACCATCAAAATGCAAGTATGATATTGGAAAGTGAAATATCATTAAATTGATGGTCACATATCATGAATTCCGCCAATATATGCATCTATATTGTGATATCTGCGTGTAAATATGAATCAATTAAATGAACTTGTTGAGATCTTTGACCATACTTAAATGGTACGCTTCTAGAATGTTTAAACAATTTCCCAGTTGGTGCCACTCCAAATGCTAGTGGGTATTGTTTGAGGTTCCAGTTGCAACTGAAGTTTGTTCATCATGTCGAGTAAGTGATCCAAGATTATTTCCATATACATACATTTGTATATAACATGGGCTTGGTAACAAGCCTGGTGTCACCACAATATTACTTAAAAGCGTATCAGGCGAAACTTAAGTCAAATAGCCACTTTAATTAGCCCCGTAGGGGATGAGTGCCCACCACTACATAATCGCTCTTCTCTAGTGGCAATTACAAGGTAAAAACTAAAATAATGAGGATAAACTGTATACAAAACAGTTGTGCAAATTCAGCAATGTTTGAGATTACGGGTTTCCATGACAAAATCGGTAAAAGACCGTGAAAGGTGCGGTATTACAAAAGAATTTTACTTTTTGTTGCATGTCACTATATGCTTATATTTGGAGCGAATGAAAAATTTAGAGATCCATTTACTAAGTTTTGAGTATAGCAGGTGAAATGGGTTTAGACAGTACCCTGATAAAAGCCTTCTGGCAAACCATAAAATTCTGTGAAATTATCGATTGTACAATATGTTTCCGAGTTGTACAACTGTATGTGTATGATAGATGTAAGTATGAACTGGACGTCTTTGATATAAAAACCGGGAAAGATCATGACGGATGCATAAAGCCAACGGAGCGGGATGCTAGAGGAGACAAAACATTTCATTAAGCAGGTTGGGCTTGATGGCGGATAACGGATAACGTAAAAAGTGAGTTTCCCGGTTGTGAAGGGTCTGAGTGAGATGAGGAAACCGAGAAGGATTACGGTCAATAGAGACTCCGAGGTATTTGGTTGCGGATGAGGAAATGAAGAACAAACGTGTAGGAGGAACAAAAAAAGACGAAAAATATTTTCGGGGTTTATACTGCAGTACACAGTTTGAGGTTTGTTGATAAAAATGTACTTCTTCAAAACATTTGAAAAAAATAATTATTCCTCGGCATTTTTCATTCATCTACCGAGAGATTGACAGTCAACAACAACGCGAATGAATGAAAAGCGACAGGTTTCAATGATAAAAGGCAAGTTCGTTTTTTCCTATTCCGTACCGCCGCGATTGATTTTATCGCTTACGACGGTAAATAGTACGCACAATCTCACTGACTCTACAAGTTTAGGTTGCTTCTCATCCACTTGCGTCACAATTAATCATTTGGTAATTGCAATGTACCGTTAGCCTCAAGCTTTTCTACTCTAGCTCTCGATTCTCTTTTCTGCTTGTGTCAACAAAGTGCTTGTTATGTCAGGATAGCGGATCCCGATTGTCTGATTTGCATAATAAACGTTCAGTTATGGCAATTCAAACATTTTGATTCAACTGAAATTACAAACTCTCTCCATGTGTCCCCATAGAGCAAGTCCGCTCATTTAACTGTCGTTGACGAACTTATGAACTATTTGAGAATACATGTAAGTTAAAAGAATGAAGATGAGTTCTGGAGTTGCGAGCAATGAGTAGCATTGTACGGTAAACTGTAGACACAGCGAGAATGTACGGGTTCATTTCTGGGATCTATTTATATCATCATATTGAAATCATGCAGAGCTAGACGGCATTCACTCATGAGTGTTGTTAAACCAAAACAAATATGCATAGTCGTATACAATATGTTTCTTGCAATAAGGTATAATCCAAAAACAGAGCTTCATCCATCCCCACCTCCCAACTTAGCCAATCGTACGGTTAGTCTAAATTGAAGTAGTTAATGAAACATTAACAGAGACTAGATATGCGAGCACGACCACTGATACACCTTCAGTGAGTGCATGAGTTGTTACAAATAAACGATACATGTATCGCCCAATCACGCATGAGGAACCTGAGGCATTCTTTGTTTTTGCCCACGGCTACATGTAGACGAATATTTTTTTCCTCATATATCAATCAGCTGCTCAGTTATTATTATTGTATCGATCAACAGGTGTTGAAAAACTTGGAACGACTTTACTTAGCGATCTGAAAAAATAAAGGAGTTGATGAGTTCGATCTCTTTGTTTTACAATGTTTGTAATTAGTTAGCTGGAATGGTGCTGTATGATGAAATCCAAAAGATATTACTTATATACGTTGTCCAAATTGCACAACAAAACGACCTTCAAAACCTCTCGAAAGACCAGACGGTTTTTACTGAAATGATTTTACCCCAGAAACATCAACTTTAGAAACAGTACAAACCAACAGGTAAAATCCGCTAAATTAGAGATAGTCCAGTAGAAACAACGCAACGGATAAACCAGAAATTAATTCAGCGCAATAGCAGCTAGTGAAATGTATAAATGAACGTGACAAACGATAACACTCATGATAGAAATAGCCTATGTGGATATGAAGTTTTCGGGAATAGTGGCCAACCGAAGGTCATCAGTTTAAAGGTCGTGAAGAACTACGGTTTTGACATAGAGGAACTGATTCTATTATGATTGAAAGCATTCTTTGTGAAAAACAATTTTTGTTGACTTAGTTAGATATCATAAAGTAAAATCAACGCATAATTATTTAGTATAAGACATAATTCAGCTCCGCTGAGTAAAACATTGAGTAATTCCTTCGGATTCTCTGACTTGTTAACACACATTCATACTTAAAATATGCACAGAGATAGAAAACTAAAATAATATCTTTCACCTTATCCTTGAACGTTTTCCTCGTCCAATTTTTTTCTAACCAACACTAAAATTATTTTACAGCAGAAACAACCGCACAGACTCTTATTTATTATTTATNTCCACTGATGCGACAGATGTGTCTAAGCAGCTACGCCCATATTTCAGTCAGAATTCATATAAAGCACTCGTGAGGGAAGGAAACAAATACAAAATAATGAAACGTACATGGAAAAGTGATTAAAAGTCACCGAAATGTTTTACTTACAGTTTCTTAGCAATTTTGTTTGTATCGGCAAAAGTACGGGAAAATGCAGAACCTGGGTATCTATATTCGTTTTTCAGACCACTTATATTGATCAACCCCGTTTGGAAAACCCCATTGTGCGACTATCTATTCATTGCTCCGTACGAGAGCTCAGAGAAACGTTTCCGGATGCACAAATGTTTGTCTGTTACACAAAAATAAGCATCAAATTTTCTCGGAATATTATCAACCAGCATTTATGCACTGTTCCATTTCGTGGAATGGCTCAACCATTCCGAATCGGAAACCTCTTCGACCAGTTCGATAAAGGCCTTCAATGCAGCTGTTGGTGACCCGTATCAGATTCCACTCAGCATGCGCTTGCCATTTGGGAACACAAAACTTCACACAGGGTGTCACCACTAAAGGCATCTCGCAAAGGATCAACACTCCGCTGCTGCTGCTTTAATCCACATTTGTAGTATCAAAAATTCATCGCCCTTCAGTGGTATCGGAGAGTTCCATCCTTGTAGTATGCGTTTAGCCTCCCTTATGATCTATGAGCTGTTGATATTTGGTTCTGTGAGTGGCAATCACTAAACAATATTCACAATAGATTATAGTTTACGTTTTCCTTTCCCGGCCATCCAAACCTCTTATTCGTTTACTGCGTAACCAGAAACGTTTTCTTCAGACCCAGTGTGCTGTTTTGAACGTAATTCTGTTATATTGTGAGCCTACTTTGATTTTGGTTAACGTCTGACCTTCCGACAGGTGTTTTCATCAAGCCGCAGTATGTATCAAATTTGGCTCCTGCAGCTACCTTTTCTGATCAAGGAGATTTGACACGTAATGACAAAAAACGTGGTTACATTTCATACAGCGACTGACTTTTTGGCGAAATGGAGATCTCATTATTAAACAGATGTGATTCGGAACGAACAGATTTTTGGGTAACTACTTTCAGTGCAATTGAATGAAAAATTTATATTCTCATCCAGAAAATCAGGTTGTCGCAATTTATTTGTCTAATTGAGTGTTTTTCATTCACAACTATGAGAGAAGAACCTACCATTATAACTCCTACTCGAATGGAGAAGTTTCTAAAAGGAGCTTACGACTAGTGATGAATTCCCCAACGCGAGGCATGCAAAAATGAACTGAAGTCGAATCAATGGTTGTTTGATGCACTCAAGTGTGTGAATTTTCAGCCCTTTCGTTACGGATACTAATTTACAAATTCAGGCTCAATGACAACCGCATAATCTTATGTTGGCTTTGTACTGATGAAAGCAATTACATGATACTCTGAAAACGTTCTCCTTAAAACTCCCGGACGTGTGAAATATGGGGAAAAGGTATTATTATAGGGACAAGCAAGAGCAGCTGATAGATTGAACTTGGAGCGAGTGAACCATGCANTCGTTGTGGGACAGATGATGTGTCTGAGAGTATTCTGGAAATGAAATTTTTACACGCCTGTAAATGATAGGGTCTACAAGTCTGTCTCTAGTGATGCCGCCGCTATCAGAGATTTGTTTTATGCATCATGTCTGTAAGTAAACGTTTTTATCAACAGACTGAGACAGATCACTCGGAAGCAACATAAACAGCATTTATTAATGGATTATTCAACTGGTGCTTTATGAGAATGAGATATATGAGAGCTTTCAAAGTTTGCAGAATCTTTTGGACGTGCATGACGCATGATAATTTGTGACATTTTAAGAAGATACTTTACCGCTGTCGGTGGGGTTGGCCGAATTTTCAGTAAATGAATGAAGATATGGTGGGAGATTGTTTGACATACGGAACAAAGGAAAGTGGGTTTAATTACAATTAGCAAAACACTGAAAATACCGTTTAAACGCTTGAAATGCTTTTGATCTGTGGGAGTAATTAACAATCAATTTGCAAACGTTCGAGTTAACAATAGCTCCGGTAAACATGCTGAGCAATATCGATCGGTTAACTGACGAAAGCGTTCTTATGGTCTAACATCACAGTTCTGTTGGTCCCACACTTCCTGTCCAAAGCTGAAACCGTCCAGTGAACAGGGTAAGCAATGACGTCGAATGTAGAGAGTGCAGGATGATGTGTAAACCAATGTATGTCGCCTTCGGCAGATTCTCGCACAATCCACGGTAGCAAGATTCTTTCGAATAATTTGATCATGACTGAAGTACAGACGATGGGAAGGTAATTCTTGGGTTTCTCTCTAGAAATCCAAAATTCAGATAGGAGTCATGTTTCAACTTAATTTCACAAACGATGTCAAATAATGTAACTAAAATATTGCTAGCACTTGGTCAGCATAATAGTACCTGTAAACCAAAGTCTTCAGTAATCCTAATTTTCTGCAGCTATCAAAGGAATATGTCGAGTTGGATAATTGGTAGCTACGTCGAATGAAATTAATCGAATTTGAAAAGCTTCCAAATAATAAGATTTATTGTAGACAAACCTAAAGCAGTCAAATTGAAAAGGTGAATTCAATTGTGCCGGTTATAAATCAATTAATCTGATTGCCAGAATAGACGACAGAGTACAAGAGAGAGAGAGAGTGAAACAACCAGTTTGTCGTTTTTGAACCTGGAATCCTTCAGTTGTAAACCATGAACACAACTGCTTCAGTGTGCCAAAAGATTCAAGTTTGAAACGAATGGATGATGGCGAAACAGAATCAAAGGTAGACGAATATTATAGGTACGCTGCAAGAATTCACAGGGTATTGTGGTAATTAACTGCAAGCTACTCTGGATGGTCTTTTTAGTCAGTTTTGAGTTGCAGAGTTCAGCGCGATAGGATGAAACAGTTTCACAAAAATAGTTGAAGAGAATAACTTGGGGTTTGAGATAGTGGTAACCTGACACAAAAAAACAGGAACCTATCGGGGAGACAAGGTTTAATAAACGAGAAATGGTACCGTATTTTATAGGAAAGCTGCTCCAAATTTGGGAAGTTCGTCAATGGTATCTTGTTACAGTATAGGCAGTGACCCTTTACCTCCGTTGTCAAAGGCAATTCTGTACCATAGCCTCAACGTGACACAGCCAACCGAAAAGACTGGGACTTTTGGCATGAGCCAAGGACGCAGACCAAACATGGAACCGCTCACTCAATGTATCGTATGTGAACCTTTCCGAAAGACATGACAACAGCTACACATTTGATCTCTTCATGTGCGAACCACATATATGTAAGAACACCATAATCTATCAATCTTATTCATCACTTTAGACGGTTACACTAATATAAACTTTCGAGCACTCAATTAACCTGAAGATATGGTTGTCGAAAACAAGATTTGTTCACCACATGGTTGCAAAGAAACCATTAAATGAACTACACACAGCCTATGTGAGCATCTTCCTTTCAAACCTGCGGCATGCGCAACTCGTAATGTCACGAGTGTGGTTCAACCGTTCAGTTTATACTAACCCAGATGATCTAATTATCCGATCAGTTAATGGTTGCCCTAGTCCGGTTCATGACTAATATGCAAATAAAAGTAACAAAAATACAAACAGCTACATCAAATCAGCCTCCACGAAGTTCAAGAAGGTCGCATGAGGGTAGAAGAAGCGGATTAAATCAGTAATGCAATTCTACCTTTACCAACTGAAAACTGTCACATTTTGTCTACTATTGACCACATTAGTGCAAATATTTGCATAGTTTTGGTCATCGGAATCATTATTATATTGCTACATAATCGATTATCAGTAGATTCGAAAATGCAGTAGTTAGTGTTGCACTTGCTTCATTCACCGACTAAAGCAATACTTCAGGAAACTTAAATCTAACAAAACAACAGAGAAAACGAAAAATACCATAGAGAGGCAGAACTGGTTTAAGTTATCAAGTGGTATATAAAACCCGGCACTTTTAATAAATTTCGATAAAGAAACGATAGCTATTCGTTGTATAACTCTAATCTCCTCAATTTTGCAATTTTACTGAACCAGCTTTCGTTTGCTGCTTGGTATTTTTGTTTGGAAGGTGTTTTTGGGGTCAACCCAGACAGATCGTTTATCACTGGACGTATTTGAAGTGGAATGTTATACTGAGTTATATTGTCCTCGTTTGATTTAGTGACTGATGTATAAGTGCACAAATGCCTCCATTTTACCTTCCGCAATTCAATGGGAACGCTAAAATTGTTTTCTATCAAGCGCCTCACATTCAAATATATATGATTCACTAGAAGCAGTTTGAGGAAAGTGTATGGTGTGATTAAGAAAACATTACATAATTCGATTGTATTTTTGGCAGTCTAGCTTGAATCCATAAAAGCGGACAACATTTTCCGTATATCTGTCAGAGAATTTGTTCTCTTTCATAGTTCCGAATTGCCTTAGGGCTTTGGATTCACTATAGCCTTCCAATCCCCCGATGTTTTCTCTCGAACAATAATCACTTACTTGGTCGAATGTTTCGACTGTCAGCATGTTCAATATACTTTCGACTAGGGCAGTACTGTGCGTGTGTTTTCTGTTGTTCGCACTGGTGTTATGTACAACCAATCGGATTGCTGAATGTTAAGTAGTTCGGTCACCAGGCGAACCGGTCCAGATGGAATAATCCGAAAGGTCGGACTCACTAATCGTTTCCGAATGCATCGCTAATTAGTTTTATCTGGTCGATTTCATCAGGTTACATAATTTACTGTGATCGCGAACGTTGCTCCTCCGCACACAGCATTATTTCCCCCCATGAGATCAAATGTTGTTGATTCGGGGATTGTGTTCATCCCCATATACAATCGATAACGACCGCTCATTTGGATGGCGACTAAGTCGTCTAACTGCACCGAATAAACTAACGCTCACGTTCTAAACGGTCGAAAGCCTCAGTATGGTCGGGGTGGGTGTCTGGGATTGTGATTGGTCACCATTTCCTAACACCTCGCGAAATGCTCCTGCATGACTAAGCCTCTCAAATACCCTCTACTGAGGAAGCCCTACTCACTGCCTTCTCGTGGCGAAAGTGTTTTCGCACCGAAGTGAGAGAACGAAAAGCCGACATCCGGGGCTATAACCGAGTTGGTAGTTCACATAAGGGAGTTTGCTAAAATCCCTGATTCCAAACCAACCAGGAGGAGGCGTAAGAACCACACGCACATCTTCCTGGTCGCGGCAGTGGTCACCGGCGCAATTGGGCATCGAGGTGTATTGGGCACCTTGGACGTTTGATTCCGTCCAAAGGGCGTGTAATCCAGTGAACTGAACACCGGCCCTCAATGGATTGCGGACTCTGAGCTCCGTCCTGGTGTCTTGCGGGTTTGGCTTTCTAGCCGAAGGCTTCGGGTGGGGAGCTTGAGGCTATCCCCCTTCCTCGATCAGGACAACCGGAAAGTAACATGTCCACACAACCCATGAACACATTCTTCGAATTTCTTCCTGTTGATATGATATGGCATTTTCGCCAGTTCTCTGTATTTGGTTACGTGTTGATTAAATAAATGAAATATCTCAACAGTGGCCAAAAATAACTGATTGTATTTTTTGTTATGAATTTGCATGTTATTTTGCAGGCAGTGTAGATTGCTCTACACTTTCTCATCCAATGTCAAAAACAATGTGGACTATGAGTAAAACGGTTCTTTCACGTGCTCATCACAAATGCTTTTAAACTGAGGATAAAAAGGCGTGTTTTCAAAGAGCAAAATCACAAAGCAAAGCATCCGGTGAATTCTAAGGAAAATCTGTCGTGGCAGTCAGATTACATGCTACCTGGTGGATGCCCTATGCCTCTTTAAGGTAGATGAGTGATTCGACTAAAATATCAGGGCCATCGGTTTGGCCTCGTTGCTCAGTTGACAGAGCGTGCATCGCACAAAAGTGCGGGCCCCGTCTGTGCGTGGTTTCGAATCCCACCGAGGCTACTGAACGTTTCACAACTTCAACATAAGACTTCATTCTGTCAAACAGCGATTTGAAATGATCAGAGTTTGTGAACGAAAGTCGTTGAATACAAATCAAAGACCATTTAGGATTATGTTAGAATCGTATGGAAAAGTTGATCATATGAAGCTATCTATCTTATCTTTGTAAAAACGATTCTACAAAACCTACTTAACATTAGTTTAACAATAACCGTTTTCAACTAACCACTTCTCATGAGTATTTGCTTCAAAGCACAAAAGAATAATATAGTAATTAGTGCAGATACACTCACCACAAGGGCTTGAGGTTGGTCATGAATTCGATCTGTTTACAACGTTCGCAGTTATAACACCTAATGGTAGGTTTCCCAGCGAACTGAACTAAACGGCTACACTTCCGACAAAATGCATGACCGCGATTTAAATGCACCAATTGAACGCTACATTTCGTGCATCGATTACTCTGAACGAAATCGAACGAGATTAGTATTTGACTATTTCAGTATAAAGGGATCCAAAGTTCATATTAATACGTTATGAGCAGTTTTCTAGCAAGCAAAAGTACCAATTGACAATCAGAAAACTCCAAGTTGATTTCCCCACAACCTCTCGCTACTCACTCGGAGATGTAACCGTTTGGCAACAGCTGTACTATAGGTACAGATCTGAGACACGTCGTTCACCGACGGCTGCCAAAACATTTTATTGACCTCATCACATGACTCTCGGTTGATTCTTGTTCAAGGCTGTTTTGGAATAAATCAGACGCAATCAAGAAGATGAAGTATTTATTCCTTATAGTAATCAGATGCTATGCTACACGGTAAATAGTGAAATAAAAGTGCAGTGATTCAATGTTCGGAAGAAATACTAAAATTAGGTCTCGAAGTGTAAGTAAATAAATAAATGGACATACCTATTTGTTCACATTGTCCCAAACAAAGTGAGAATTCCTGGTTCTCCTTTTTGCTTTAAAATTTCATTGTCGCAATTCTCTAAAAGCAACTTATAATGGTAAACTTAAGATGTAGTCACTCTTGATCCGAGTCATATCGCTCCGCTTTCCTAGGCAAATGCAACAACAACAACATTTGGACGCTGACACTAGCAGAAGAAATAACCAAAGCTATTGTCTTCAAACGACAGGGCCATATCAGTCTCGTTGTTTCTCTTAGTCTCACCTAGCACACGTAACCAGAGCACGGGCATTTAAATGATATCCAGGTATACGAGGAATGTGACTGAATCACGAGATAATATAAATTGAGCCGTCTTTTAAAGCATGACTGTTAGCACCCGACTTATTTCAGCAAACAGACTACCTCCGCATGTGGTGTTCGCTGAGGTAGCCCGTGATTGGAAGAAGGTGAAAGGTGGTCTAAGTAACATGAGGGTATGCAAACCTTGCCCAGATAAAAAGGGGATGGGTAGATCAAGATTATGCTCATTGGCTGGGGACATCAGGTTTAGCCTAATGAATGGTTAGAGAGCCTGAGTGATCTGTCTGGATTTTGCTAACATTAGCTGCCACGCATCTTCTCAATCTCTTTGCAACCTTAGTCTACCTGGATTGATTAACTTCGCAATGATACTACTTTCAACATTCCAATCCCCAGTCTACTCGTTCGTGGAAATGGGTAAACAAAGGACAAATATTGAAATCATTTCCCGAAAGTTCGCTCACGACAGAGAACTTCGGCATTAGTTACTCGATCTTCACATCAGTGACTAGTATTGAATTAATCGGGGATCAAATACAGAAAGCCTCATCAGCGCCACAAGACCAGCTCTTGCCACCGTATCAAAAGATACGTTCTGCGGTGAAGCGCATCATTTATTAAGAGGAAGTTGGATATTCTGGAGACTCCAAAGGTGCCGCGGGTTGGTAAAACTACTCCGGCATTCGCGTTATCTGTTATTATCCCTCCCCAAAACCACCTTCAGTTATGATGAAGTCCAAGAGGTAATAAAGACTTCAGATCACTACAGGGGTAAATGCATGCTGTCTGTCTCTTACTAGAATTTTGCATTTGAGGAGGATAAAGCACATACCATCATTACTGAGTGCCTCAAATGGCAAGCACTTCAAAGTATATGGGACTGTCTACGTACAGTCACCCAGGAAGGACTCTCTTTGGCATAGTTTGGGTCAAAAAAGCTATTCTTTTGAAGGAGTCCAAGTCTATTGTTTGCTGGATCGGATAAGTTATTCCATTACACATTCTGTATCACAAAATTGAAACGAAACTGTGGGTTAGGGACTCTATCCCAAAGTCAATTGGAGATGCAAAGGGTGATGCAAGGTTTTCATAGGCCCAAACCCGAAATGATGTATGCAATTCTTTGAGGAGCGATCCACATTTGTATCTCCGCGAAACACAGTCTGCTGCTTTTGGGTATGGTTCTCACGGGTATTGTACATACTGCGTTCATTCATGGACTCTAGTAACTTTGAGGCTATTAGGTTTAATATTATGCCCAGTGACGAAGGCATCTTGAAACCACGGTTATGTTATTTATTTTCTCTTCACCTGTGTGTCGCAAACCATGGATCACAAAATCTGCGTTCCATCATAATCATATTTACCATTTTTAACTAGAGTCGGGGAAGACAATCAGAGCTCAGTGGCGTCTNGGTTTGGATCTTCAGTGAATTCCCTCCTTGGAATATGGGTCAGCCGAAATGCACATCTGGCTGCTTATCGGAATGTTCAATGTTCAATGTTCTTCAATTAGAGGCGGAGGTTAATTTCCCGTCTGAGGCTCATCACCACAGACTCGAAGATCTCATTCATGATAGATCTGCATACCACATTGT
>UZAN01044710.1:0-35128 GCA_900618425.1 Echinostoma caproni | reverse complement strand
GGTACGTTGTCTAGGAAATTCCTCAATCTAGTCCAGTATCAGTCCTCGGACACCGTAATTATGGAGCTTTCGCAGCACTATATGGTGGTTAACCCTGTCAAAAGCTTTCGATAAGTCTAAGTAGACTAAGTCTACTGCCTCTCCTGCGTCGACTGATTTTGTCCATTCATCTCGTGCAAGTATCAGGTTTGTGGTGCACGATCATTTCCTTCGAAAGCCGTGTTGGGCCGGCGATAGTATGTTATGCTTCTCGAAATGATCCATCAGAGAATCAGCAACAATCGATTTCATTACTTTTAACAGAACAAGAAGTATAACTGGACGATAGTTTGCTGGATCACTTCTACAACCACCATTGCAAATAGATGAAATGATGCCGTTTTTCCAGGATCAAGGGATCGTCGTCTTGTCGAACGTTCTTTGGTATAAATGGGTAATTATTTCAGATATGTAATTTGCCAAGGACGTCAGGGTCTGTGATCGGATGTTGTCTTCCCCTGGAGATGAATTTCGGCGCAGCGCCAATAGTTATTTTTAACCGTCTGAGATCTGAACGTGACGATGGTCAGTTGGGAGTATAGGACACTTGGTAAAAGGTGTGGAAGCTGTAATTCAGCAGTGAACACTTCGTAGAACTGGAATTTTAGGAATTCGGCTGCTTCAGCAGTATCAGTGGAAACGCGTCCTGCATGCCTTAGTGCCGTTAGTCCATATTTCACTTTTCAGGTGGTATTGATATGCTTATACAGTAGTTTTGGATTGGAAATAAATTTGTGCCAGAGTTTCTTGAAACCTCTGTTTATCCTCTCGCACTAATTCTACACAAAGGTTTCTCAACATGATATAGTTATCCCATGTGTCGGCGGTCGGACACCTTCTGAACTCTCGCCACGAGAAATTCCTCTATGACATCCATTTCTTGGTAGTATGATGATACTGCTCGTTCGCTCCCAGGTATGCCAAGCGGATGTTAATCATGATCTGGTTAAAAATGACTTTTCAACGAAATGTGGGAGTGCGAATTGCACCCACGAAAATAGTCAGCGATTGCTTTACCTCATTTTCGCTTATGTTTAGTGGTGTGCACGGTATGACATCGATTTGGACTACCTTTAGTGTGAATTGAAATTTAACCTAATCGGTCTTAAAGTGACAACGTTGCCCGAACCTGCATAGAAGTCCTGAATGTAGTAAACAAATGCTCAACAGAGTCTTCTTTTAATGTTGCTGGACCCATTAAACTGGCTAGAAATCGCTGAAGACGACATCTGAACATTTATGAATTGTTGCCTCTGGTCAGACTGGTTGTTATCTGGTTAGCATAGTGCCAATAGGATCGCCTTCCGTGCGGGGGTCCTGGAATTTAAATCCCGGAGGATCCGTTGAAGGTGCAGTTACAGTGAAACCGTAGTCTTATGCTTCTTGATTGTCTGGTTCACTGGATGGACTGTGGATTATGCCTAAAGGTGAATTCTGAAGGATGGTTAGTTCAAATCAAATTCCCACATCACTGAAAATTTATTCTGTTCGGAAACGAATAAGTTTAGAAGGAATAGAAAGTACTATTTTATCGCAATGATTCTGTTGTCATTATGCTGTCGGTCTGAATTTCAACGAACAATGATTTACCAACAGTCTGGCAAGTTCGTCAAAATTAACAGTAATAAAGGAAACCAAATTCGTAATTTAAAAAGTGCACTTCGATTATTTGGACTGAGGTCAAAGTGGTACACTAAGCAACAGCATTATGTGGAGCTTGAAGACTGGTGAATATGGCGGAAATAATGGGATTATTCAAGCAATCACTTGAGTAAATAGCTACTGGGAAAGCGGAGGTTTCGCAAGTAACTGCTCGGACTACTACATGACATTTATAATACTCAAGTCTAGGTAAATCAAGAAAATCTTTATATGCGTTGATGAATGAATTTTCCGCATGATATACCAATTAAAGTGGATCGAAAGAATATGCTGTGCATATGATCAGAGGTTAACCATTCGTATGTACAACATGAGAATTAATGCCCGATACTTGTATTGGTTATCACCTGCACTGGCCGCATGTAATTCATGAATCCCTAACGCTCCTCCATGTTTCTTACCATACGGATTTCGCCGTGTTCATCGGGCGTTTTCTATTCTTCTCATTGTTCATTGACATACCTCATCATCATCTTGTTTTTCTCAAATATTTGCTGTTCAGTGCCGACCACCGGTCACCCAATGCAATCCTCAATTTGTATGTCGATTGTGAAAAGTTCAGTAGCCTCAGTGGGATTCAAACCCACGCATGGACGAATCCCACCGAGGCTACTGAACTCTTCACAATCGACGTACAAACTTCAAATCTGCCAAACAACTATTTGAGCAATCCTCAGTGTTGTCCCGAATTTCCATACCTGCCCGCAGTTTGAAAATTCTCTTGCCTGTACAGCCACTCATCACAGCAATAATCCCAAATTGGAGTGCATCCTAGTCACTGATAAACTCATTATTAGACTACACAATAGTAGATTGACAAACAAATTTTTCATCAATAAAGGTTCTAGTTGGTTTTATTCACTCCATAAAAAATACCTCTATAGTAGAGGACAAACAACTTATCAAATCCGCATGGAAGCAGGAAAGACTTTTATCGAAGCATTTGTGCCGTTCTAATCCGCTAGGCGGTACTATAGAGCTAATAGCAGAAGGAAACGATAGCGGTTACTCGTAACCATACCAATATATCTTGAAGGATCTCATTAGACAAGAGTATTCGTTTTGCTGAAATCAGTTGGTAAAATCGGGCTTTACTTTAGGTAACGCTTTCTTGAAAACGTATTGAAAAAATGTCAGTGGTGTCCACTACTCCTATAACTCCACAAGACAGTGCAGTCGTGGGTAGAATTACTTTTTTGAAGAACAGCGTCGGATAGGGGTAAATGAGATGACACAAAACGAAACATCTAATCTGTAACAACTGGTTAATATTTTCAAGATCGTCTATTTATCGGTGATTGCTAGCCTGAAAATCTGTTTGTCTCTTCTGTAGCTAAAACAGTAAAGCCTTTCATACACTCACGGATGCCGTAGGAACTCAACAACTGTTTCTTAGTGCGCTCAAGCTACTCATAAGCATTAGTAGTACCTCACAACACTACTATTCCCGCACATAGCATTCAGATTTGAAGTATTTTGAGGAAGAGTATCCCAGAGATACTACGGTGCTAAGATCAGCAAGCCTGTTTTCCGCAATAAGGTTTGCGAGGTTGGTTTGTGCTATCTCAAATGTAAAGGAAATAGAACGGATTAACCAGTCGACCAGCAGTAAAATGGATAACACGCTTGCACTGCGCATGTTAATTATCGACTTTGATCTCCAGTTAGGTCAATGGATTTGCATTTTTAAGACGCAAATGAAACGGCTTCTAATATTTTCAGTTCATTTGTGTTCCCTATCTTGATGCAACAGACTGCATTCCAGATTCTTACTGATGCGCGTTTTTCTGATCATCTTGTTTCATCAGAAGTAAAGCTGGAGGAGGAGTGTACTGATTCACTGTTGCTTTTTTCACAAGTCATATATATCTATTATCGCAATGATTAGTTATGCATACGTCCCTTCCCAAACCAGTAATGGGTTTAGATAACAAAAGGCTCCCAAATTCGTGTATATATCTACAATGTCGCTTCAAACATTTATCCGAAAAAATACATAACTGAAACCAAAACAGTTGAATTACTAATCAGTATAATGGACACATAACTAGGAAGAATCCTACCGTAGACACGAAGTGATTGTTGCGTACGGTTTACGATATAGTTTACGAACAGGTCCTGCGTTAGCCACGATTTCCCTTGTATAATGAAATATAGTTTAAGGGTAGGCTAACTCTTTTTTTCTTTGTTTCACCGACCATATATCCAAATGAACTTCAAGGACCGAACGAGGGAACATGCGAAACTAGGTGGTCAGTGTTAATCTGTATTAGGTATGAATGAAAGGATATAAACTATAATTTGTAGTACTTATTATTTTCTTCCTTAAAACCATTTTTCTTTTTGATTATTAAAAAATATTATAATTGAATTCCACGATTGAGAATTACTAAAGACTACACATCAGAAAAAGTGACAAAATTCTGTTTTAAATTATTCATACTTGTGTACGTTTTAAATGAGTTAAGCATTGCTGAACTGCTTGATTATTCGGAATTTAATGAATAAATGTTAAAAATCCCTAACTGCTGGTATCGGATGCATCCGAAAAGGAACTGGTTTTCTTGGTCATG
This sequence comes from Echinostoma caproni, assembly GCA_900618425.1. Lineage (NCBI taxonomy): Eukaryota > Metazoa > Platyhelminthes > Trematoda > Plagiorchiida > Echinostomatidae > Echinostoma > Echinostoma caproni. The sequence continues at coordinate 30,854 of UZAN01044710.1, read as the reverse complement.
TCAAGGTGGATGTTAGTTTAGGGTTGAGGGTAATCCTTTTCAACTAGGTCCACGGACGCAGAGGAAGAATCATCTGAAAATCGGAGATGATTACCTTAAACCATACTGTAACCTTAATATTTCAAATGAGACCGCCGCTGCAAAGGACGGAGAAGGTGATCGACTTGGTGACCTACATCAATCAAAAACATCCGACTAAAGGAACGGCAATGCTCAAATCAAAACCACACCCAGAAGGAAAAAGAATGTCTTATCGAAAAGCAAACACAGAATTACCAGAGTCTAGGCAGGTGATGTGACGCCCCAGGTCGAAAGTGGCAGTTTAAGCCGTCATACGACAATCAGATGAACGCAGCGTGAGAGAGGTCTGAAAGAANGCCGAGCCAGAAAATGAATCTTACCTAAAAGGGGGCGGTGAGAAGAAAGATTACGTATGTTTCTACATTTTATTCACCAATATAAGTTCTTGTGCCTCCATGAACGGGCACCTCTCCCATCTGCTTTTTCACCAAGAGTTGTCTCAACCTTGTTTCAATATATCTAATACCTAAACCTTTTCCAATCAAGCTTTAGCCAAAACCCGCAGTCCTTTAGCCTCTGCTCGTAATCATTTAGCTATCCACCAAACAAATCACAAATACAAACAAGAACAGCAAGCAAACAGCATATCACTTTTTCTTTAAATAAAGAAAGTTGCATTCGGACGAGGATGAATTTATTCCAAACAATTTGGTGCTACTTTTTCTCAGATGTTACGAATAGATGCCTCGTTTACCTGGGCTGTATCACTGTTGATTCTATTCAGTGACACACCTTAAGAATCGATTTTATAAAATTTTATTTGCTTTTACATTACTTATTTCACTGACGCCGGGATCCGCTAATTGATTATCTAAATTATTGTAATGTCAATATATACTACTCATTGAACATCACTAGAGCAGCTGGAAATTGTCCAATATTGTACCGCCATTGACTATTCGAAATAAATTGTCCAAAAAAGATCATATACGCAACTTTAATCACGACTATGCCGGACCTGTTCCAGAGAGAATAAACGTCAAAGTAATTTTATCGGTTTTGAGTAAATAAAAGGGGATTTGAATATTTACATGTGTATATAAGTATAGAAAATGTATGAGCATATAAGTACTCAAGGAAGACAAAACTTCGAGACGCAAGTACGCTTCATAAATTTCTTAAGTTTCAAACGTGAAACATGCATGCATGTGATTAATTCTAAGAGGAACAATACAATGATTGGGACGCGAATGAACGTTGCCACATGGGAATTCAATTTAAGCTGGCGGACTGACCTACCTATGTATTATCTTTTACACCAAGCACTATATACCTGCATAGAAAATGTATCTTTAAATCTTTTAGCATATAACAACTTTTGGCTGTTCAATGTGACTGCTCCCGAGGGGGCTCTATCTGAGTCTGCATAAATGCCGTTTAGGAAATGGGACTTGTCATGAAATATGGTGTATTTAAGGTAAAGCGCTTTTGCTCTATTCCGGCACCCCCATAAGCATTCACATTCAAGGAAAAAATTTTTATTGCATGCATTTCGTTTAATAGAATTTTGGAGCAATGATTTGAGAAAGCACGCCTATCAAACATTCATGTTTTTGAATAGAATTAATCAAAATCCATTGCAAACTGCGGTTGCAAAAAGGAACGATAATCATTTGAGGTATGAACCATTGCTATCTCTTCAAACGAAAGTACATTTACAATTGTAAATAGCCAACTGAGGTCAAGGTCAACGCTGAAGGTCATCGCCTTGTTAACACAAAGTGACCCCGACCTGAAAGTACATAAAGCTAAATCACACAGGCTAGCACCACGTGAAAAGCTGGACAGGTGGCATACAGGGCGTGAGCAACCGTCAGTTAGGAACACATATTTATCGAAGAAAGTGGTTGTAATGTACTGATACACGTTATCAGGCGGAGTTTGCATTGGCTACCATCAATATTTTACTGAAGCATAATGTGACTGATTCGAAAATAACCAGTGGAAGCAGTTAAACAATTTTCAGTCAGTCTTGAAGGAAAACAATATTACTAAAACATGCAACTGGAGACCTGAGTAAGCGACGGTGCATGTTGTCAAAATGTCATATTCCATTGATTCTCCAGTCCAGCCGATGCAGTGAAGCTGTTTGTTAGTGCCAGAGAAGAAAAACAGGATGAGTGTATCATCTAGTGCCGGAAAATCCGTTGTTGTTTTCTTCTTAATTACCAAAGTTGGTTTGGTGCAATATTTGGTATATCTTCCTGAATTTTGCTGTATTGAGAGGAGTATAGTCCTTGTATCTTCCATCTTTCAACATGGGACTTATATCTTAACCATTTGACCATCTGGATTCTTATACTTTGAAGAGGTTTGAGTGCTTTTTGATACAAATTAGCCATGGGGCGGTCGAATTTAGGTTACTAGTAAATTGATAAATACTTCTGCTTCGAACGGTCTAATAATACATGAAAATAATCCAGATTGCTTTAGCACTATTGATGGTGCTCTAGCATAATTAGCGGAACATCCTAAATCCTCCCCAGTACTTCCTGTCTGAAGCATTTGGTGATGGCTGATACATATGAAAAGGGACTCTGTGACACGATCATACAACCATGCATTTTACAACGTAGAAATCGATGTTAGTAATGATAGATCATCGGTGTGCTGGTTCGAGTGTTTCCTGAACTGTTATATAATCTTCAGAACTTTTACTGTTCTCCATGTTTCGGCATCGTAGGTGAATGGTAAAGCTTGCACCCAAAGTATATGTAGAAGATAGTTTATAAATACTAGGGAAAGGTAAAATTTAAGTTTGGACTTTGAATAAATTTATAAGCCATGGTTCATTGATTCATCCGTTTATCCTTTCGTACAATTATGACAAACATTTATCAGCATGATTTAGTTACCCCAAGTACTGTTAGTCGAACATCTTGTAAACTCTCTTCAGGAGGGATTCCTATGTGCGGTTCATTCCTCTGCTCCGTTGCAATTGGGTGACAGTCTCATATTTGGTGCACTGCTAGATTTGGTCATTGTTGCAACCCTNGGTGCTGATGAATCTCTTGCGGGTCACCAATGGATCACAGTATTCTTTTGGGGGAGTTCACTGTTTGGATCACGCAAGAACTTGCATTTTTTTGTAGTTTATAAGTGTTGAGCCTGTTTACCACCCTACGCAACCCGGCATCAGTGTCCTACATACGCTGCTCGTTCACCACGAATTTCTTTGGTCACCTAACCAACTCGGTCGTTATCATTTCATCTCATGATTGCTGTCCCTGACTCGGATATAGTGTAGATTACTCTGCTCTAAGTGTCGCACCGGGTTGATTGACCTTAGTTGGATTGGTTCTCTGTCTCACCCATGCGTCGCCCTGACCCATGTGCGCATGTGCGCCATGACATTATTTCCCTTATTGCTCGCTCATTTCCACTTTGAGATCTTGATTGGCATTGTTCATTTCGCCAGTTCAGGCACGAACCCTTTCATCCTATTTTTGCAGCACCGGGGATCCTTGGAATTCACCAGTGTGAGAAACTGGACCACCAAGCAAGCTGCTGTCCTGGGCACCGAACTGAACTGAAGTGATCTCCGGGGAAACGCCACGATTTGAGGTGTTCCTTTTACGTAATTATAACCCTCTATAGTTACATTACTGCATTATTATTCCCTATGGTTTGAAGTCGAATAAACCTCGAGAACATTTGGACTTGATTTCGGAGGTTGCGCGTCATTAAACGTTGGCCTAGATATTCCTACGGATTTAGCAAGTAACACTTTCATAAATCCTTCTAGACGGACCTGGCAGATACGGTGGAAGAGTAACACTGCAAGGTCGCTGCGCCCTAATGGGGACACGATTTGGACGTATATTCTCTTCGTTTATCATGTTGACGGTGATTTGTCTGATGCGAGCCTAGTAGGCCCCTTTATATGCTTATTCATTAGATGTGGGTCAGTAAACTGTTTTAAATGTCACTTAATTGACTGGTTATAATCCTTGCGATTCATAAGATTGGAACGATTAAAGTTTGTCATTCTAAGGTTTTGAGTGAATTTAATAGAAGGAGCTACTTTCGTGGTATATACTGAAGTCTCCAGTTGAGCCTGAAGATGCAAGAGAGCGATAGACTGCACCAGTCAAACAGCTGTTATCTTTGGGCAGCCTGAATGAGCATCGCAATGCGCGAGGGTGCTTCATCATGTAGATTAAGTAGTTAACATCTAATATTACTGCTAAAACATAGCAATACAACACCATATAGTGTGTCCGGATCATGTCTGATATTCCACGCGGGTAAAATGTAGAGTCAAAACGATCCGCTGTCAACCAAGTTTCAGTAATGGTAACATTATCCCTTCTAAACAGTTTGCAGAAGCAGGTGCATCCACGGAAAAGTGCCAAGAAAGTTTTCTGTGTTGGTGTCAAAACAGTTTACGGATTGAAAACTATACATCTCCTAATGAACCAGAACAAGAAAGTCAAAGGAAACACGCTGCGAGAGGAATTCCTTCCGTATATTCACATCATCCGAAATTGTTGGTTTAGGAATCCATTTGGGTTGAAATCCTTAGTTTTTTCCGGCCACTGCGATAAATTAATAGTGTTTTCTAACAATCCGTTTTCTTATTCTTGGCCGGAAAAAATGGAGACAGGGAGAAAAAGGAGTTTGGGTTGAGTGGGGTGCCTTGTTAGCACCGTGTTCTAACTGCGAACCTCATTGATCCTCAGAGTTCAGCAGGGGTCTGAGAGACAACTTCGATGTTCCTATTTATCCTGTTTTGCATACCATAAAAAACAATACGACCATTTCTGGGGTACTGAGAGTTGCTTTCATATTCCCGGGGCCGTTTCCGTGGTATTGTACTGTGCGTATAAACCAGCCGAGTGCGTTGATGACAACCTACTAGCTTTTGAATGAAACCTTATAGTTCTCTGGTTGACACACGGATCCATCTGGTTCATTCCATTTAGGGAACCGGTGAATCAGGACAACTCGCCTATTCTCGAATGTGTGTGCATTAATCGAAAAGGGTGCTGTAGCGCATGCGGTGCGTCCACGGAAGATCAACAATTATTCTGGTTTTATTTCAGCCTTGGCCAAGAAAGTAGCCAGAATCAAGAATGACCTCAACATCTCTCTTGCAAAGTAACGCAAAGTAATCTGGATTCTCCGACGTAAAATGAGGATATTTGGCCAAATCGCCTTAAGATACTCACTAAGTGAATGTCGGTCTTCATTTATGCATATAATGCAGTCCAGAGAACAAGCTTTTCTACTTGTGTCACCATCAGTAAAGTGACAACATTAGTGTAGATAACTGTCGAGGTGGTGGTGTAATTGACTGGTAACCTGTAATACATCTGCGGTGCAGATACTTTTGATTCAACTTTGTTTTGAGTCTGAAATTATGGCTGTTTCTTTTTGTTGTCGTCGCCCTATGGTGAATGAGTGTCAGTTCAACTGAAGTGGGGCTTTTTCCGGAACATGGTGGTCTCATAACTGGTCTGCCAATCGGGCTTGAGGTTTGACCTGCGAATGGAGCATCATTATTTTTACCTTCAGTTTGTTGGTTCGCTTTTCTATCTCCTGCCGAAAATATTCTTTTGTACTTTTCAACCATACTCCTAATCCATCCGACTATCGAAGTTTTTAAGCAACCCATTCAGAAACTCGAACGAAGTGACGGATTAATCTTCTGTTTATTTGCTTGACAGAGTTTAGCATACGATAGATGAAAGTCATTTGGCCACTGTATACAGAGTACCCTGACTATACTCTCCCGTTGACAATTAGATCACATACTCTCAACATTCTGTGGCAGTAAGTGTGGCATTCGTAGACAAGCTCCGACGGCCTATGATGGTGCCAGACGAGCGGCGAGACACATTACGATTGGTAAATGTTAAAAGCAATGGATTCGAGTAGGCTGGGTCAATGAATCTGCCGGGGTCATCTGGTGGGTGTCGATCGATGCACATGGCGAGATAGGAAGAAAGACACATGTAAGCGTGATTTACAAAATCGATACAGAAATGGACCCTTTTTGGTGAAGAAACTCCTCCAAACTCCGAGAACACAAACTGAACGACTGTACTCAACGTGGTACGCGAAAGATGTTAGCCTAAAACCTCCGATCAACAACGGTAGAGCCATAAGATAGCAAGTTGTTACAACAGTTTTGACTGAATACTTGATGAATATTTTTTTGAAATCAATCGCTCAGTTTCATTTGAAGTAAAATATGGAGACGATTACCGAAACCTTCATTGAGACCTCGTTCAGTTTCCTCGTATAATTTGGATAACTGTCTCGTACGCAGTGACCACCAGATGTCTAAAATACTAAGTGAGAAACATTCCGTGCCAAACAGGCTGAAAGTTTGTGAAACCGACGGTCAGTGTGACCTTTCTTATGCAGAAGTAGAACACTCGATGCACGCAGTTACATTATAACCGGAAAACTTTGCAAAATAAGTCAGAAAACCTTGCTTTCATAGTCAATAACTTATAGAATAAACAGCTTTTGACATTCGAACAGTGGCTCGGAGTACAATACACTGGGCGAAAAAATCTGCCATATCGCTCTGGGTTCTAGCAGTAGCTCCACACTGAACATTATGGGTAATATTACGAAGTTTCAGTTTCTTGGCTTTCATTAAAAACAGGTGATCGAAAATCTAAAATACTAACAGGACAAAAGTATGAACCTTGACACAATTTGTAGGGTTTTCAAGGAATAGTCCAATTGCATCCAACCCCGGGCTCGTGGGTTAGCTGATGAAGAAGAGTTATCTTGAGAAAGAGCAACTGATTAGGGATGAACCATATCTTCATCAAACACCGACAGTGAATTTGAAGTTCTGTAACCAGCTTCAAATCAGCCAAACGAAGCCATGGCTGTCATGACCCGTTCGAAGAAATTTTCAGCCGTTAAGTGGGGCAAAGTGAAGCGTTTTATCACATAGGGTAAACTACACACGAGATAGACAAACGATTCTACCAATTAGGACGATGTATTAGGCGATCACGGCATAAGGGGGAAGAAAACCAATCAACCATCCCCGGAAATTTTCAGGGAAAGTTAAATGCAAGGTGATGTGGCTGGCCTCCAAAGGCGGGGGTTAAAGGTCAGTAGGCTTCTGAAGCCGAAAGATCGCTTCAAGCAACACTTTATTCTTATCGAACACGTCAGCCGTAGTTACTCGCTCCTGGCATCTGCTTAAGTAACAAAGACGCTATGTAAAATTGCATAAAAAACGAAATTATCACTTCCTATGCACTCTGTAATCATTTATTATTTTTTTTGAAACACAATTTTATTGACTGTAAACGTTTCCAGGCGAACCCTAAAATGATGAAAATCAACATTGAGCGTCCGATGGGAGTTGTACTGTTATCTAATGTGATTCTGAAAGCATAAAAAAGCAATCAGGATACAAACTGCCAGATATTTTAAAACACCGTTATGTCAACGGTTCCCTGGGTGTATGTCTCCAAAAATATCTTCGCTTTCGGACGTTCAACCGTTCCACATGTACCACCCAAATTTGTGCTTAAATAATAATAAAAATTGCTTCCGTCAAACGTTTAAATTTATCAAATAACCAAACGAAATAAATCATGAGGTGACTGAAAACTGCTTATAAATATTGTATGAATTTCAGATACAAAAGACCCGCGAAAGCTTTGATTTATCTTAAATGATATATTCTTTTGAAAAATGTCATGATAGCTTGAGGGAGGAAAAGATTCTTCTGATATGTTATCCTATACTTCAACGGGTTGATGCAATCTCCTTTGCTTTCAAGCATCTTTAAGGTCACACTACAAACGAAACAGATCACTATCGAGCATAGCATAGGGAGACCAATACAGTGAACGGTTTCACTTACAGGGAATTACGGACTCAGAAGTAGACTTGACCTACATTAACAACCACACAATCGTGATATTTTTCTGCACGTAAACGTGTGTGGTGCAACAAAGCACTTCCACATTCTCATAACAACAACAACCGTACACGAGGCCTCGGAAAAGTGGAAAACTCCAGTCAATTGGATTGCCAAGATTTGGAAACGTTTGTGGATTTGCATTCGCATGGGAGAATTCCGATTGCTCAGTTCACAGTCAAAGGGGTACGGCTGATTGCATACTTTCAACTGTGCTGGTAGCTCGTTCAGCACTCTCACACTGATCCGGAGGCACACAGAACACAATAGCTTGCGGGGTCAAACAAATTCATTTTGCTGAAGTTGCATACCAGTCAGTTGTTTGAAGCATCAACTATCAGTCGGTCGCATACCGGGATTTTGTCATAGTACAATACAGAAAACAAACTGGGTAGCGATAATTTGGTGATATTCCTATCATTGTGGGATTCAGAGTGAATGGGAGTATTACATAGCAACTGATTGTAACCGACTAAAACCCCTAATAACATACTTCGTGTTCGCGCCATTTCTGAATACAATATTTCTCTACTGTTTTACAGCAAGTATGGACTATCACTTAGCATCCAAGCAATTCCGATTAGTGCGAGCGTGAAATATAAACTTTCTTGAACGAAATCAAAATGATTACTATTGTTGACCTATTTATCAAGAGGACTTTTCTAATTCCAGGTAAGCCTTAAGTTAGATTGAAATATTTTCCACCAGTTTAGCACACTTCCGACAGGTCAAGTCATATCGCTGCCCAGTTTGTTTTCTGTATTGTACTATGACAAAATCCCGGTATGCGACCGACTGATAGTTGATGCTTCAAACAACTGACTGGTATGCAACTTCAGCAAAATGAATTTGTTTGACCCCGCAAGCTATTGTGTTCTGTGTGCCTCCGGATCAGTGTGAGAGTGCTGAACGAGCTACCAGCACAGTTGAAAGTATGCAATCAGCCGTACCCCTTTGACTGTGAACTGAGCAATCGGAATTCTCCCATGCGAATGCAAATCCACAAACGTTTCCAAATCTTGGCAATCCAATTGACTGGAGTTTTCCACTTTTCCGAGGCCTCGTGTACGGTTGTTGTTGTTATGAGAATGTGGAAGTGCTTTGTTGCACCACACACGTTTACGTGCAGAAAAATATCACGATTGTGTGGTTGTTAATGTAGGTCAAGTCTACTTCTGAGTCCGTAATTCCCTGTAAGTGAAACCGTTCACTGTATTGGTCTTCTTATGCTATGCTCGAAATAATCAATTTCGTTTACAAAGTCAAGTCCTCTTACGGCGTGACGTTAAACATGCTTCAGTTATACGAAAACTACTGTTGCATGATAAGTAAAATAAAACTAATAAGTAAACGGAACGGATAGTTGATGGATTGGTGTTTTTGTTCAGTCATTCAGTCTGATTGAATGGCTTACGGCTTTCAACTCTGATACCACTCTATTATTATTTCTCATCATGCGACATTTGATGATACAATCGGTTCTGCCACATATAGATTACTTTTTATGCTTAAAAATTTCCTTCTATCGTTAGCAATCGTATCTATTTGAAATCTAACCTATCCTGATACGGGCATTAAATGCACAGGATTATATTGTGCAGAAGAACTTACATTTTTGACCAGGGTCTGGAAGATTTCAGTTGATCCTTTAGGCGAAGCTATTCTTTACGGATCACTGACCAATGAAAAATTGAATTATTGCATAAGTTGATTCATTGAAATACCTATACATGCAATCTTATGGATAGTCATTTCGTACCCCGAATTCTGTTCTTCAGCGCAATAATGAAACTGCAAATGCAATTTAATTAGAAATTCTTTTATGATCAATTCTTTGGCTCTTTTCCTCATAAACGTTAATGGTCTATTTCATTGATATTCACTGGGAATTCGATGCGTATTCCAGCTCCCTTTCTACCAGACCCAGAGTCTTTTGGCTACTTGGTTCACGTCTAGTAATTCCACAATAAATTAAATTTATCTTTTAATTCGGGATTTCTCCTTTATCAGTTATCAGCTTATGAATAACTTTCCACGGAAATTAAGCTAGCTTTCTTAAGACGGTAGTATTTTTAATGTGTGGTTAACATTTACTTCAAAATTACTTTACAAAGTTTTACTGCTTCTCACTTTACGTTTTACATGGCTACGAGAATTTTGAGAGGGTTTTCGCGTCTTTTCAGTCTAAACGAGCTTCAAGCACATTGTTTCAAAAAATCTGTTTCGTATTAGAAACTGAGTCCTCATTGATGGTCACAATATTGAATTATCTCTTACAAACACCACATGATTTCCATTTCCGAGCAAGGCAATGAATTGCTCGTACTATTTCTTTCGTTCTCGAATGAATACATTTTAAATCCATTGTGCAGTCTCCTTTCAGTGTTCTCAATTTCTACTTCATTGTGCTCCAGAGAAAATGGAACATACAAACAATCCGTCCATCACCCTCTGTGATATCTGGCCCGTCAGAGATTTCCCGCTCAGAACGAAATCGTTCCAATCTAGGTGGCTAATTGCTCACTTCCGACCGAATTCGTTTTCCGTATGCGTTAAAATGTAAAGCTCAGGATGGTCACCAATAATTCAACGTTTGTTTTGTCTCAACCCATCATTGAGGAGATTAAACCGATCTAATGTTTGGGCAAGCATGCCTCTCTATGCGCAACAAGTGTACGACATTCAGTTTTCTTTTGGGCAAGAATTTTTGTCGTAAACAGTAAAAATTATCTGTCGCAAGATGAAACAAACTGAATATGTAACGAATCACAAACAACAATCTCCTCTAAATGCGGTTAAATATCAGAGACTTGGTTAATAACATTTATGTCCGTAAACCAACTATGGGTTCTTTCTGACCAACTGATATTTGGAATGTATTAAAGTCGCAGGAGACCGGGAAGCTAGCACGCGTTGACTCAGCTCACTTCTTATCACATTAGGAGGTTTAAAAGCTTTGAATTCATGTCCAGATCGCTAGAGTATTCATGAAGGTGTCTTATTTACATCCAGAAATCATCAACTTCTGATGCATGTTCAGAGTAATCAGATTTTGCGGGTAGTGACTTTATTTTCACAGGGTTTGCAAAATTGCATTCAACCTCTTCAATGTACCGAAACATTTTGAACATCAACACCGTCGAACCAGTTTCATGCGATTTTATTTAACCTGTGTCTATATTTTGCCCAAAATCTGCTTGGCAATTTCACTGAGTTTAAAAGCTTGAAAATTGTTTACTACATGAAATTCGGTCATGTGTCAATCACTATGAGATGAAAAGTATGACGATTCCATGCATCTGCAGAACTTATTTTTCAAGTTGTCCAGAAATCAAAAATATCTGTAGGATGGTCATTGGATTATTTATCCATTGATAGGGCAGAACTGAAAGTTCTCTGCTTTTTGTGGGAAAAATGGGAATTAGACATTGAAAGAATAATCAGTTCACAGATGATGAGTTGAGTCATTTATTGTTGCATTACATTAAGTTCCGAGATTATTCTGAAATGAAAGTATTTGGATTTGGTTCGGTAGTGTAGAAAACAGCTGTTTTTCCTTCATGGAAGTTCCTCAGTCTTGCCTACTATGTTTATATGCCTAGCTGAACTCGAAGTGCTAACCTTCGGGTGAGGATTTCTAACTCGTATCCCTGAGGTACATGGTAGACGATAACAGATCCAGTTCACAACGCGAACGCTCATGATCTGAGTCTCAGCAGGAAAAAACAGTTCTCGCTGCTGCCGAGTCCCAACAGCGATGAAACAGCCATCCGAGGCTCTTTGTATGTCATCGTAGCATACCGTTGCATAAGAAGTACATTCAGATGAGGGGAACTACCGAACTCTTAAGAGGCGAAATCCACAGCAGAACAACACTACACAAATCCGAGTAGGTACGAATCCACATAGAATAAATCAGGGTAATTTCTGATTCAACAACACCTTTGAATATTGTTGTGATGAATTTAAAATGAGACCGCAACAAACATCCGGGACAGCTCAGATGGGACTGCTAATAGGTTAACTTTTGTGCACGATGAGTGCAACGTTTTAGGAGTATTAAAAGATGATGGCTGTGTTTGGATCTGAAATTCAGTCTATATCTTCTTTTGACCAATTTGTCTGATATTTAACTGGCATTTTAACCGGTCTATTTTGTTTCATCTCCTAACGTGGTCATCAGTGTGGTGAAGATATTAACTGGAGACGAATTCGAGGATCCACATTCGTGATACGTGGGTATGGCCTTTTAAGTAAATTTTCCCATAGTCTGATCGATTTATGCTGTAAGAATAGATCAGTTTACTCAAGGAAAATGGTGAACGGTACCGGTTTCTCCATACAGTTCTTGAACTACGACGATTTAGTTTTGATTCTTTAATAATAAATCGCAATAATCCAGGTTTATATTTGTCACTCCATCCAATCTGTTCTCCTGACAACAGTCTGTCGTCATCCTCACTAGGTTTCATCCAAAACTCTTTGTTTTCCTCCTCTGATCAAATGGGGCGGATATGTGCATGGCATTCACACAAGACTGCTTCCGTAACAAGTCAAACACAAGTAAAACCCCTTATCAGACATTGATGTTTTTATGTGACTAGACAATCTGGCATGTCTGTTGAAGAATTTTGCAACCGGTTAACGGTTAACCGGTATTTCATGAGGAGGTCATTTATCCGACATGTTCGATAAATAATAAATTAGGGAAATTCGGGTTATACCTGTTTATATTTTATTTCTCGAGCTGATAAGTTGGACTGTGATCACATCCGACAAAACCCCCGACTGAATTTAGATTTGATGAGTCACAGAACAAAAAGCTATCTGAATGCTCAAAACCAAAGTAGGAAGCACAAAGACAGTTTTCTGGTTATCAAACGAAAAAACTATTTTCACACTGATTAGCTGCCTGCATATATGACACCTAATTCGGCAATTATTTACTTCAAAATAAATTTTATTTGTGATTCTGGTGACTGTTTCTGGATATGTTTCGTCTGTGTCCAGTTCAGCGTTTCCAAAATAACCAGTTGGTTTTTATTCCTTTTCATTGTGCTTCACTCCACATTCGCAGTACCGAATGGGTAACAATAACGGAAGCAGAAGTTATTTACTTCTAGTGTGTTCTAACGGGAGAATGTACTCTAAACACCCAAGTCAAAACTGCTGCTGGTTTGACAGTAATATTTTGATAATTACACAATTTTGTCCAAAGCCATCTAGGTAGCCAAGTATCATCTATATCAACTATAAAGGTGCACTGCTTCAAGCTTATCGACATCAAGAGCTCTTATCTGACAGTATGAGAAACTTCAGTTGAAATACACTCATACCATTGATTACGGGAATTCATTTACTTCTTTCTGCATTAAACACAATCGAGCAATATGTTTTCAGGAAAGAAACCGCGGTCAGTCAAACTTGTACCAGTTGACAGGTAGAAATGGGGATAGTAGGTGGCGTTGGTGACATTCGAGCATATGACCTCCGGGTCACTTGATTCATAGCACAAATCTCTTTCTACCTTGCTAATGTTAAATGTAGTTAAAGAAGAACTGTCTATCTTTGTATTGTCTGTTGTCATCTTTGGTTGCACATAAACACAGATTCATAATAGTGAAACTTCTGAATCTTTTCTACCAGTTACATTTTGAACTGGATCAGAAGAGCCGAAATGATCTTGACATTAGAGAGGATTTGCATCCCAAATGCGTTAATCATCAATTCAGCTGATTCGACGAAAGTTTTTCACTGTTTAATGGACAGTGTTGTTCAACCAAGGGTATTTCCAACTTCAAACGATTCAACAAAGTGATAGAGTCTGAACAGCCATCTGTAATGTACGTTTGGAGTAATGGTGCATTTTCAATGATATTGTTCACGGAATGTGAAGTACACGAGAAACATAACCGAATCCTGTTCATAAATGCCAGCATGTGAACAAGAGCCCAAAATATATTCCCCCGAACTCTTTATACGTCCTGAATATTCCATTCGCTTCTACGGAGCTCCAAAAGTACTTTCGATAAAGGTGGCATAATGTTGGCAGAAATGGTGAGAAGGTCAACCGAATTTCTTTCTTGTATTTCTTTGAGTATTACAATTGAAACTGCAGGCCTAATCCTCTGAATAGCCTCCACAGTTCTGAGTTGAGGTAAACCGACTGATCACGACCAATCAGTATGAGGATAGGTGTTGTAAGGTTCCGTAGGCAGCCCGAATTTTCAGGGAGTATGCTTATTTTTAAAGAGTACAGTGCTGTGGCTGAAAAATGGCTTGCCTGAGAAACTGCAGAGTGCTGATTGGGTGGTACAGGTCATTGTCATATCGATTCGGAGTTCTCACATTCAACGTTCATTGCCGTCTCCCCAACGGACAACTATTTTTTTATCCACTAGATGCAGTGGACTGATTGCAATTCCGTTTCCGAAGATCAAATGTAAAGCGGTCCATTGAGTAAAAGATGAAGAATTTCCGAAAATCATCAAATAAAGGAGCTGTTTCTTAGATAATCCTTTGTTTTGATCTGCGCTCAAATTGATCTTCATCAATTCGAAAATTCTGTGTAAGCAGAAATTTTGTGTAAAAATCGAACAGGTTACTTCTTCCTTGACCCTTGAAGTAACAACATATAGTTGGTGTGAATTCCTAGTGGTCTGATATCCTTCAAGAAAAATCAACTGGAAACAAGAACATTTGCATACGTTTTAAGGGTAGATATAAACTATTCCAACTGATTGGTGGATATATCGATGTAAAATTGTTTGACTACGGATTGTGGAGATATATACCTCAGGCGATTGTCCGAACGGATAGGTGAACACCACCCCGCGTGGCTGAACACCGGAACGATTAAGTCACTCACCAGTGCAGTGGTTTCACACCTAGCTGAAACAAACCATACCGTGAACGAATGCGAGGCTTTCCGACCCCTGTACAAAGTTCGCGGGAGATTATCGAGGCAGGTTCGCTGTCGGATGTTTGCTACGGCAGAAGCGGTAGGCATTCGTCTGTACAACGCCTCTCTGTGTGCCCAAAAACAATTTGTGCAAGCGTTAAAGCTTCCCTGGCCTACCCCCATACAAACCGATCGTGAGTAATCTCGGTGGTCGGATGAGTGGACAAACAAACATGTGATCGTGGTGAACCCGATTTCCGGTCTCACGATGAAATCGGTTCTAGTAATCTGTGTTTTTATTTTATTTTATTTTCCCATGACAATTTTATTCCCAAGTAGTGATATATATTGAGATGTATTGGCATGAATACGAATCTCTGAAAACGAGCTTTTTCGCCACTCTGTTGTTTTGTTTGAAATATTTACCTCTATTTGTTTTTACGAAATTATAAATGCTATTTAGATAAAGAGATTATTTTAGCATGAATTTCGATCTAACTGAGAGGTTGTAGTGGTCAATCCTTTTAGGAAACCGTTTTATCTCGGACTTCGTGCGTTTAAATACCAACACAATCGCCTTACTATTTCACTTCCGGACCTTCAAACACAGTCCAAATAAGCTGTAACAACATATTCAATAAATAAAATTTAAGGTAAGTTTATTATCATATTATATCAACGCTATGAATAAAACGAAACCAAGCGAAAAATCAAAGTGTGTTATTCTACAGAAAACATTCTAATGAAGACGGAAGCTTCATGAAAGTTTATAACAACAGTTGGCAATTGCAATTAAAAATCAATACACCAAAAGGAGAAATCAATAACCAGAGTAGAGCAAATGAGTCACTCAGTGGCTAAGTGGACCAGAGCTGTTTGCAAAGCGAACAGACATGGGAGAGAAACAGACAAAGTTAATCGAAATCATCAACACTGGTCCGAACCAGAATACAGTAAGCATAGGAACATCACAAATAAAGGACATTGCTTTAGCAAGCATTTCTAAGTGTGTTGCGAATGAGACGGAATGTGAGCATTGCCTGACTGAGTTCTACAACGCTGGCATACGTCGTAAACAGAGTTGCATCATATAATTCCAGTAAAGGCGATGCCGGACGACAGCAATCGGTATAATAAACTCTGACTTGTGTTACCAACATAACCTATTGTACAGGTTTATACTACAAACTCAATGAAAGAGGCTGGTTCTGCTCTCTCGTCCCTTAAACTGCTTGTGTTTACTTTGCATTTAGGCATCTTCTCTGTCTACTTATTCTCCTACAATCTCTGTTATCGATAAACCCATCATAACGTCCTCTTCAAACTTTCAACTCTCTTCATTACAAACATTGTAGAAGTCAACTAAATAAAAAAATGGTACAATAAAGGTAGGTGAGTGTATCTGTAAGTCTCTGGGCTATGCTTACCGTTTATCATGGGCGGATACTCACTGTAGATGACCATATAGTCTACTCCTTTCAGGATTTATCGTATAATAGTTTAATACAAACGCCAATACTCGCTATCTAATCTCTCTAACAAACTTGATTGATAAATTCCGTGCTTCTCAGCTTGGGCTTTTCTTTCATCAATTGTTAGTCAATTTTTATTGCTGTTCTTTGATTAGGCTGATTCGAAAAGCATCTTTAGACTCTGTGCTGGTAGCGAAGGAAGGGTAATAATCGAAACATTAGAAGTGGATAAAAATTGTCACGTTATAGGTTAAAATGCTGCTCTAGGTACAATGAATTTTGAAATTATCTTCCGGCTGCCTTTATTGCATAGATCCCCTCATAGTCTGCAAATACGTCGTGTTTGACATAAGTGTTTCATTGAAGGAAAATGCCACAATGAGTTGGTTTTTGCAAATGATGATAAAGAGAAACATTTTCTGTAGAGGTGTATTTACCTGGTAGTATACCCCAAAACCACCTTGAAGTATGTAGATTAGGATAGATTTGGTTTAAATAAATTTTCCACAGTACAAATTTCTGATTGGGATCCACAAAGACTTCGTTAAATTGCTTAAAAGTACTGCTGGTGATACACAACTCAAAATGACCAGGATGAGCCCCGGGATTGTCCATCACTTACTTCGAAAGTCGCTAAGTATTTCGAAGTTACTGTTTCTAACATTGTTTATCTGCCAGAGGTATTGCTTTTCAGTTTACAATGGATTGGTTAACAGGGCGTTCGAACTACGTAAAATAACAATTTCCCTGCCACTCATACCAACTTAATATGACTCTATCAGTTAAAAATGTCTATGGATATGGCTTCGGATAGAAAGAGAGAGCTGTCTGTTATTCGGACTGGCATGTTAATTCATCAATGAATAAATGAATGAATAAATAAATGCTTCACGATTGGTAGGTTCAAACAGTTTCTTCTTTGTGTCTGGGATGAAGTAGTAGTGGACTTTCTGGCATATAATGACAATAATACTGAACAAGAATGTGAAATAGGCACATGATGTACAACAAGTGTCCAACCAATATTTTGGAGAAGAATGTTAACGGTTAATAGTACCTATTTCCACACTACTACTCACAAGTAACTGTGAGTTGAATGTGAATCAATCAAAAGCTGTCGATCACTAATTAAATAGGTAAGAAGACAGAAATGATATATAGGAACACAAGGATCCTGAGATGAGGGAATGATAGTTTGTTTCACTTCATTAGTGGTTCTGCAGGTGGTCAATCTATACTTTGAAAATTAAATCAAATCACTTCAATTATATGAAACATTCCTTTTGGAAATTTTAGTAAAGTGATCACTTGAGGAGTTCCGGCATATTGTTTCCACGATTAGCCAGCAATTTAACTACTAGCATGAAAATCATGCTCATATCAGAAATCCTTGCAACCAACCAGCTCCGATAGATAAAGACTAAAGGTCATTTTTGGGAACTTCAAATTGTCTTGGGGAAAGAAAATCAGGGCTTATTTTACTTGTTAAAGTCAGTTCTTCGGGATAAGTTTTCCTGTCTGTGCAATCTATCTTCTTCTATTTTTCAAGCTTGACTTTTTACATCTTTGTATCTTTGCTTTCTAGTAGTTTTCAGTCATTTGAGTGATCAGGTCGTGCTTTGCATATGCGTGAACTCCTCCCGCCAGCAACTGGAGGATGCGTAATACAAAGTAAATGTGTCGTCTGTCCTCCTAACTAATTTTGTATTTATTTATTATTACTATTGTTATTTATTTATGCTCTAGACTTCGCAGTGGAGCGACAACTATGTACGACGGATCTGCATAGATCGATTGTAGAGATTAATCTTTTGTTGTCCTTATCTTGCTCGGTTCAAAATTGTAGTATTTGACTGTAGGTCTGCTCTGAATACCGCAGGATATATGTAACCGTTAGATGAACTTTCAACCATTTGAGCTGAATTATGTGCTACAGTAACTTCCGCTCAACCAGTGGTTTCGATTTCTGCTAGGTTGTGGGTTTACTGATGCCTTTTGTCACTCCCTACCTCCCTATACATAGGGGAATCTCATCAGCAACTGGGGAAACAGAAATGTAACATCTTTTAGGATTAACGGACTAAACTTCACTGTGCTTCGGTATGCTCATTTCGGATAGCGAACTGATCACAAGGGACTCAACTGCAGTGAATTATAACCGAAATTTGTAACCTTTTTAGTTCCTTATGGAGATAGTTGAAATTGTGTAAGATTACAATAATCAATAGACCTCACCGTTAGTTACGGAAATCCACACAAACTCAGCTACTCGCTCATCGTCGTCAAGGTTTTCAATACTGGGCTCAAAGATGCTATGGTCGAATAAAAATTAATTATATCTAGGTTATGCCACGCCCAAATCATCCATGTTTTAGTCGAGTATTCATCAAATGGTTTTGTTCGAAATGTTGTGAGATAAGTATTGGCAAATTAATCAAAAAAGTAAACTCGTAATGACCGATTTTATCATACACGAGGGATTCCTCTGAGGTAAAAATCTTATTCTTCCATAAACTCATTTTAGCGTTTTTTGAAGCTTGGATAAGCTCAAATTTGTACGCATCAGTCTCTCAAACTGTGTTCCATTTGACTGAGGTAAACAAATGAAACTCTTATCCAAAGATAGTTGTACAGTTATTACCGAAGGGAATCAATGAATACTTCCTTGTTGTGTTCTATCATTCACTTTATTATTACAGTTCTACATTTTTTCTCTTCACTCTACAAATCGTTACGGTTTTCCAGATTTTCAAAAACCTTTGTCAAGACAATTCATAATTCTGCTTTGATTCGGCTCACCATCCGCGGCACCATCGTCAACTGGAAATTCTATGTATTGATCAAACGCAACCGCAATCACAAGGTCCATAGAAGGGCATGAAACTTCGAGAATTAGTTGAATGGGGACGTCAGTCAGAGGATGGAGCTGTATTGATGGATGCGAGTCTCATGGATAAAACACACGTCGATAGCTAATTATTGTATTGTATTGTATTATGTATAACTTTTGCAAGCACTGGAGCTCACATTTCAGTTAAAAAGCATACATGCTAACCGTCACAATGTACATAACCAACGGGGAGAAAAGTTTTCACAGGCATGAACACATTCATAATCCAAGGTTAAGACAAAGGTCACTCATTGTTCGCTCTTTGTTTGTGAGTGGACGAGCAAGATACGGTATGGGTGAATTGCGGTATGCATTAATTCGAGATGAAATTTGACGAAATTGGGAGCATGTTGAATGATGGGAATGACAGTGTCAGTTCTGTATACATTGGGTGGTCCGGATCTGTGAGGATCCTCTCGGCAAATTTCACACAGGAAGTTACGTGATACTCGGAAAGCTTTACAGCTAATTTATTCACAGGAATGGAAGAGACACGACTAATAATGGTTAGACCGCTTCGTAAGACTTTGAAGTCCTGTTTGAGTGAACCAGGAAAATAACCGGGGAACAGTAGAGTAAGATGGGGAAAACACATTGATAAACAAAAGTAGAAATAACTGACTGGGATGCGCGAAACTGCCTGAGCTTTCGTATTTGAAATGAAAGGCGTCGCAGTTTACCAATGTATGGATCATATGAGCTAAGCACGCAAGTTGTCCTATACTTATCAGGGTTCACACGATAAATGTACATCGATTAAGGGGTCCTTTTTAGTACACACAAAGTGACTTAAAGCAAAAGCGGTACACCCCTTAGTTCATGATATACTGTAAAGGGGAAGGTATGTGGTGGAACATTCAATGGAGAATCAATTTGTTAATCTTTTTTTTGAAAAGAGTAAGATTATATGCGCTTGAAAACACGGAGATGGCAAGAGTGTTGCACAATCTCACAGTCCTGGGAGAAAAGAAAATTGAACTATGAAATTCGGCAACTGGGGACAGAAACTTGAGAACGAGAAAAGGTCAGTGGGAGGGGAATCGCTGATGTGAGTATAGAAGAGCAGAAACCAAAATAATAAAGACAGAAAAGAGATCAAGAAGCAACTACCTGGAGATGGAAAAGCGACTATAGGTTGAAAGTTAAAGACGGTTTATCGATCAACCTTACGTTGAACAAGGGCAAGGAGAGAAAGAGTGGCCTAAGAACCTTAACCTCAAACGTGCATGCAACATTCGAAAATCGGGCGGATTTGAGCTTTGTATCAAAAGGAGATGATGGGGCGTAAAGAAATGCTTTGGGCGCAATAAGAAACTGACTTTACGCGCAGCGCGAGGGGCCAGCGGAGAGAAAAAATTATGGATAAATCCAGGAGGGAGAGAATTCGTGGAACGAAGGAGCAGCGAGTCAAAAATCCATAGAGGAGAACGTGGGGCACGTTTAAGAGAGACGGAGAAGAGAAAAGGTTTGAAAGCATGGAAACATGGTTTGTAGAACCCCAGACGGATATGAGTCCGAGATCGGAGGCAACAGAAGTACTAATGACACTGCATTCGTGATCGATATTGATAGTGGCCTGACGGATTGTTGGTTAAGAAAGAAAACAATGGAGAGTGGCATCATCGACAAAGTAGTGAACGGGATTAGATGTTCTGGACAAAAAATCGTTCATAAACAGAAGAAAGAGGTTGGGTGAAAGTAAGGAACTTTGGGGAACGCCGGCATTGACCGGCAATGACTGAGATAGGACCCTTATCGACTCGGATAGAGATGGTTTGCTTGTTTTGGAAACATTTAAGTCACGATACGAGAGATAAGTGGAATCCGAACGTGGGTAAGTTCGACAGCATACTTTCATGCCGGTTGCGCTAGAAGGCTTTTGAAATGTCGAGCGAGGCCATGTGGGGTCCTCCGTGGTTGTAGAGTGCAACTGATCTGGAGTGCAATGTGAGCGCCAGAAGAATGACGACTGAATCCATATTGACGGTCATTCAACAAAACTTTGCGTTCGAGAAACGTACGCGACTGGTCGGAGATAATGGTTTCAAGCACTTTTTAAATGACAGAATTAATAGTGATTGGACGATATTTGTTGGGTTCAGAAGGGTCACCACGCTATGTAATAGGCAGACTAATTGCATTTCTCCATGGAGTGGAGAAGGATTTAAGATCAAGGGAAGAACAGAAAAGGCGGTGTAGAACAGGGGCTAAATCCGGGGTACACGTTTTTAAGACGATAAATGGAATACCTCCCAGGCCGGGCGGTTTACAAAAATCCAAACCACGGAGTGTTTGGCGGACCTTTCTGGTTGTTATGATGGATAAAAAAGAATGACTGGATGTATGGGGGGGAGGAATTGAATAGTAGAGTCAGCAGATAAGATGGAGTTGGAGGCAAACCGGGGGGCAAAGACCGGATTTTTGTAGGGTTCACAAATGAAAGAGGAATCTCAAATGGGAGGAAAATTGGAAGGGTGGAAATTGCGTAAAAGCACTTTAGCGAGGGACCAGAATGTTCGGTTACCCGCGGCGGAAGAAGCCAAGAGCGCAGCTTTATGGTAAATGAAGTGCTCTTCAGCTGTCTGTATGATGAGCAACCGTTTGTTTCTCGCTTGCCTGAAGCGGCCGCGGGATGCTGGATCGGATGAGTGGGACCAACGATGGAATGTTGAGTTTTAAAACGTACAGCGCGGTTGCAAGCATGATTAAATTACTCAGATGATCGTGTTTTGCTGAGTTTGGAAAAGTGTGAAACATAAAGATGCATACCTTGAAGAACAGTTTCTGTGAAGTTTGAAGCAGAAGTGGAAACATTAGGGATAACAAGTCAGAAGGTCACGAAAACTGTTCCATTTGGCTGAGTCGCAATGCCAAAAGGTACTTCTGGAGATAGGTAGTCAAACGTGGTGAGAGAACTGAATGAGAAAGGAAATGAGGCAATGGTCTGATGAGCCTAATGGAAAAGGGAAGTGATGGGTAAAGAAGATTGAACCGACCTGAGAATTAGGTGAAGGGTGTGGACGCGGTCACCAAGACGATCAGAGATTCATATTGTGAGGTCAACTAGTTGACTCAGATTGTTGACCACAGCAAAAGCCTCGGCTTCACGTCCCAGGAACGATGTATACGAAGAGTGCTTCAGCCACTTGTTGTTGTGGACATCAAAATCTCCGAAAATCGTAATTTGGCTGTTACGATCTGCCAATGGTAATTTTTCAATGTTGGAAGATAGAATATCAAAGATAGAATGATCACTGCTCGGGGAGTGGTAAACAGTACAAAAATAGCGTTTGAAAGAAGGGAATCGAAGTTTCAGCTACATCATCTGGAATTCGCAGTTGGGGAAATCGAGGGTGAACGTCGGAAAGAAGCAATAGAATAATGGATTTAGGTGTAGACATCAGCTTTAAGAAGAAGAGAGGAATGGAGGAAGCAATTAGGGAGCCAAAGATGAGTAGTGCCTGACGCGATTTATGTCTCAGTCAAAAATAAAGCAGAGGGGAAGAAGAATGGTGAAAGTGATGTACAGAATGAAACTTTCGCTTTAAACCGCAAATGAATGTGAAGGCTATGAAGTTCTGTGAGTTCGTAGGTAGAGTGAACATTCTGTGATTTGTATGAGTCATTTTGTCCATTTGCGATGTGAGAGAAGACCGGCAACCCAACCTTGAGACTTGGAGTGGTAAACCACGTAGGACCTCAATGAGTTGAGTGTGGTATTGAGCCGGGCGACAGCAGTGCTGCCTATCACATCTATTAGAGATGATGAGCGTCTGTAAGAGAAAGAGTATACGGTGAGCTTTGGAAGGCAGTTTAGGCGGGACGCGATAGAACAACGGCAGGAATTGCATCCAAAGCACTGTTTTAAGTATAATTCTTTGAAGGTCCCGATGGAAATGAAGTTGTGTGGGAGGCGTGGGGTTAATCAGAGAAAATTTAGGTGCGGGAAAGTGCGCATTAGGTAGAACATTTGATCAAACCGGTTTCAATGTGACATATGCACACTATCGCATAATCCTGATTTATGGGATCAATAAAGGCATCACGGATTGCGCATCCCATGGCTAGGATTCACTTTGTTGATGAAACCCAACCGGCTCAAAACAGCTTCCCAATGTTTCAAGCTTTTCATTTCATACTTCATTGACTCTGTTCACGACAAAATTCATTGCACAAACAATTCTAACCATCCATCTTGCTCGCTTTTGGTATTCTGTTTTCTTTTCTTTTTACTTCCTTTCATTGAATATGCAAAGATACAAGGAAGCGGTCAATCCGACTGGGGAAAGTTAAGGGTTGATGGTGGGATTCGAATACACCTCAGGGGTAATAATTTCGTGACGTTACCACCGGGCCACCACCCCCCAAAAACGGATGGTCCGAAGACCTCCGCAATGGAAAACTATGCGCCCAAGTGAGCCCGATTAGTGATCGTCGCAGGCTGCAACCCGCCAGAGTGTAAGGGAGAGCCTCCATCTAAGGCGAGGTCATCCATGATCACCATGGTCCCGGAGCCAGGTATTGCCATTTTACTTCACAACTGGATTTGCCAGTAGGCTCTCTTCTATGATTGAAAAGTTTTTTATTCATTTTCAATTTGGGTATAGCAATACGACATGATCTCTCGCATATCTTTGCTTACCAGGAAACACCCACCATCCAAGATTTTATGAACTTTGTTCCTTCAGAAAATATTTTGTAGAATCATAGATAACTGTGAGTTATTCCTACCGCCACATGTCCCACTTACTGAACTATAAAGATCGCGCTTAGGTGATCAGGCTGTAAAAAGGTGAGACGAGATTAAGAAATGATGCAACAAGGACCGGGTACTATACAACAAAGGTTAATAAAACAGAGAGAAGCTATAGGTAACAGTTTGTTGCCATTGACACTGTAGGTAAGATGTAAGGGCAAGTACGGGAATTACAAAGAAAAATGTAATTTCTATTAGCTGGTGAATGAGTTCAAATTTGTTGTTGCTATTCAGTGGAAATATTGTCGGCCTATCACTGTATCCTTGCATCATTAATAACAATTTTGTCAAATGCGCCATTTTATGACAGAGGTACATAGACGATTATCTTTGATGCAAAAGAAGCGGTGTTATTCGAACAAATCTCCGCCTTTATGGAATTTACTCATCAGTCTATTGAGAGCCTAGACTAAATCCACCCATGCAACGATTGACTTCAACTACCATGCCTGAGCATGTTGACCGATTTATCGATCCATCCTGTTATGATTCGTTGCCTTACTCGGTCAGATGTCAATTAATTCCGGGTTCGTTCGTTCTTGTTGAAAACTCACTCGATCAACGGCCTCAGGCGTAATATTCCCGGGTGGTAGTCTAACCCCATCCACCGGAACCTTCGTCCACGCTCAGTAACTTACTCAAAAAGTATTTTTATCTGTCTATGGAGAAATTAGTTCATTCCGACTGGATGGTGTCTTGATGGACCCGGTTCAAAAGGTGACGTGTGACTGCAGAAACACCAATTAATTTGTGGGGTTCCTAGCAGAATGCGATCGGTTGTATTCACCTGTAGTTAAATAGGTGTAGCCTTTGTTCAACTAAGTGCAAACCTCAAGGCAGCAACGTTGTTCCAGATGAGCCGATAGCCAGTTACATTGTTCAGCCGCATCTTCTGGAGGACCTTGTGGGTTAAATGAACATCACGCTGTTCATATATATATATATATATATATATATATATAAAGGGTAATTTGTGCGGAGAGGTGAACCCACCACATTCTGTTCAGTGAGCCCAGGACTACTTTACTCGCGATTATCCACCAATTAGCAGCCGCTTCCCGATCTGCGGCACTGGGCTTGCTCGGTTGCACATAGCTCCGGTTCCATCGTCAGTTGACCACATTTATTGCCAAAGGCACGGCAAATATCGCCCGGTTGATGGTTGCACAGGCTGACTCCGCTTGAACTGATGCTCCAGTATAGCCCCGTTTCACCTGGGCATATTAACTATTCATTGTTAAATCGCAAGGAACGAAGTATTTTTTAACTCTTACTGCACAAAAGAGAAAATGGTGCTTCCCCCCCCCCCACACACACACTCATTGGACCCGTATGCCACACAAACGAAATCGTAACGGTTGGTCGTTTAACAATAGTAAGTTCGTAAATTCATGAGGACCAAATTAACCCATCAAATCGCATTCATATGAAGCACCGAGCAACCAATGAATTCCGGTAAATTGACTCCCTTATAATACTATCAATCTAAGGCCTTATTTTTCCTCATTTTTTGGACAGTGTCCACTGGTTTATGGCAGCTGGTTTCGGTTCTAGAGGATAAAAAGAAGTGGTTTGCTTTTAAGTCGAGAGTAGTTTTAATCACATTGCTAATTTAAAAATGTTGTAGTTATCAAAATCCAAAAAAATGCTGTGCACGTATTTCAAATAAACAGCTGTTTCGGTACATCCTTTTACCGAGACAGGCGGATTTTGTTTCGAAAATAAGTTCTTCCTTATACAGACAAAATTTACAATCACCACGGCGCGTTGTATCCAAACTCGGCTTTTCGAAATTATATTCCCAAGTCTTATTCTAATGAGTCTCATGCATGAATGCACAATTCTGTTTAACCAGTAAATCGTATACAGAATGACTGATAGTGAGTCAGCATACTTAGAAGATCTGAGTGAAAAATAAAATCATCTTTTTATATAAAAATATTCTGCTCTTGGTTTCCGATCGACTATTCCGTCTACTTACGCATGGATGTAAACTTCCTGGCAGAATTTGAAGTTCACTATCAGGAAACAAAGAACAATGCTTTGTGGTCTTTAGATAATGGTCATAAATGATTATCTGCTTTGCATATTTTTGTCCCAACCATCCTCTGCTCATCATAATTCAGATTCAGTCTCCGAAGGAAAACTGTAATATTGGTTTGCGAATAAAACGTATCTCACACTGTGAGCCTCAATATTCAGGTTATCGCCAATATCAATTACGGTATTATATCTCTGTCTCAATAAGTAATGCGCGCCGTAGATCATTCCTGAAACATTCCTGGCTACTGAATCACTTTTGCTTTGTCCGAACCAAAAGGTTGATACCTGTGACGGCATGTGGGTCGTGTAGACGTGTGAATCACGCTTCGGTTTACATTAATTTTCCACGCGACTAATGTTCGTTAAAGTTTATTGCTTGGGAAACTGAGAGGTTAATTTATGAACTGATACGATCCGTATTGGTCACGTAACGATTTGTGTTGGTTTTATCCTCGTTGATTCTCTGGAGTAACCTTTATTCTGGTATCCATGGGCTCCTTCTGTCGAGGCCATCTTAAACGACTTCAAACGCTGTTGAGCAACTTAGAAAATAACCACAAGCTATCCTTGCGTACCTGTTTGTGTGATCCTGAGGATAAATAGTGGCAATAGTTGTGTTTGACGTGTGTAGTACAAATTAGTGGCAATTCATCCTAATTAGTTCACTCAGTTATCCCTTGCTTATATGCAACAACGGTTACAGCACGGTAGCCGCTTGAATATGAAATTAAACTGAGTAAATGGTTTGTTCAAATTTAGTGATTAGAAGCCCTTTTTCAAAAACACTCCTTTCCCTTTGATCTATTTGAACAAGTAGCCCGATATGAGCAGAAACCCTTTTCTCAGCACATGAATCACATGAGGTCAGTGAGATCCAGTCTAAACAATCCCGACGGCTAAGATATCGGTTCTGAATCAAAATATACTTCGCACGTCGTTTGTTAATACCCCAAACTTTTCCTGAATAGATTGCTCATTGCACATGGAACCAGTGAACTAAAACGTATCAATAGTCCAAAACAATCGGATTTTTGCCTGATTTACCAATATTCGTCTTGCGATGCACACTGAGCATACATGAACTTCTCTAATTAGTGGCCTTCATGCCCCTTCCGGTAGTATAGCGCATAAAAATTTCGAATGATCGAGTAAGAACTTTTGTGCGCAAATTTATTTAAAAAATAAAACCAATATCACATAATGCTAACAAGCGCGTGGCATAAAAATCAGCTCAAACGAAACTAAGGTTTCCTTCTTCTGCAAAAGTCAGTCAATTCATCTGATTTCAAGTAACTCAAATTCGGTTGATCATCTCGACAAATATGCTTTGCAGCGTCACAGTACGCATAGCTGCAGTGCTCAGGACTTCCTCGTGGTTGGCTTTTTCCGCAGATTCTTCATCAAGAATGCATACGTTGGTCACCAAGGATACAGCAAAAACATTTAACCCACAATGGCGTGCGATGAGTACTTCAGGAACAGTACTCATTCCTTTGATGATTAGGGAATTATTGAAAATAAAAAATGTAATATTTAAGGATAGGTGAGTTGTAAGTATATTATGATGTCATCAGTTAGTCAGTAGAACTCATAGTCACCCAAAATGCAGTGATCGCCTTGATTTTTATTGACAAAATCCATAAAAAGCATGTCAAACTGCAAATAAAAAAACTATTCTTGTAAGAAGTAGGCGGGCTTAAGCTAAAGTAATGTTGATAATCAGAACAGCTCATTCTAACTTTTAATGTAGCCCTTCGGTGGTGCAAGAGCAATTAAGCACAAGGCCAGCAGAAAAGTCCTTTAGAATCAACAACACTAAGTTTACTTGAATATTAGGAAATCCTGATCCACTAGTCTTAAACGATTCCCACGAGTTTACTTTGCCAATACAAGCCATCGGATACGGGGAAAAAGCTTATATTATAAGAAAGTCAAATATATGATGTAATTTTGATGATCCTGTTGATCTAGAAGCTGGTCTGTTCACAACCCGGTGAAAGATTAAAAAGCCTGTGATTAGATCATGTCAAGTTGCTAGGGTAAGATTCTGTTGATGATGTGACATGGCAATGTATAATGAGATAAACGTTTAGCGCAGTCCAGATTACTAGGACACTGAAAGCGACATCCATCATCGTAAAGCCAAGTTAGTTCAAACTTTCACTACTCTCGAAGGACTATTACATTATATTACTTTAAAAAGCTGTTATTGCTAGATCACCCTGTGTCGAAGAAATTCATCTGTTTTATTTGCTTTTAGTCACTGCTTTTGTAGGATTTCTCTCATTTACTGGTGAAAATGAACGAAGAGTTAAAGTAGAATGACCAACATTTGCTAATAGATGTCCGACCTGTAGGAAAATTAGTGCAAGACACTACCTGTCAGTTTAGAAAAATATCGCAAATATCTGAAAACATACCTCTANATTGTTGCTTTTTGAATATAGCTGAAAACGCTGACTTGGCTGCTAGTAATAATAATAATAATAGTAATCACAGCTTAACAGGACTAAACTCCTGCATCCACACCAATGTCTTTGAACTTTCACAGGTTGTTCGAGTGTACCTCAAGACATGATGAATACTATCTCGTCTATTGTTACTCTCATGAATGAAGTTCAGATAGGAAACTGTCACTAGTAATGTAATTCAATGCACATCACGAGTATACTTAAATGTTTTATTCTAACTACACCATGGATAAAGGTTTCATTTTGAATTTTGAACAACCATTGACCATGCTCTTTCGTGCGCCGGTTTTGGTTACTGTCTTTTGGCTGCTCATTTGGATGAATAATAGGAGAAGACAGGAAAGTTGAAGGTAGAGCCGAACAGAAAATGGAGAAGTTCAGTGGTCTAAGTTAGCAAAGAAATTGAGAAGATGCAAGAACGCCACTGATTACGACACCCAGCCACATCATTCAGTGTCTCTAACCATCGGGTACGATAATTCCGAGGTCCCCAGCCAGGGAGCTTAACAGGACCTATGTGACCCAGACTCCTGGCCAGGGTTTCCATACCCTCGTGCCAGGTCTTAGTTTGACCACCCTTGACTTTCTTCCACCCATTAATTGCCTCGGCGAACATCGCTCGCCATGGCAACCTATCTGGTGGCATGTGTAACA
Source organism: Echinostoma caproni (assembly GCA_900618425.1). Taxonomy (NCBI): domain Eukaryota; kingdom Metazoa; phylum Platyhelminthes; class Trematoda; order Plagiorchiida; family Echinostomatidae; genus Echinostoma; species Echinostoma caproni. Next base: position 1,683 of record UZAN01044710.1, on the reverse strand, counting down.
CATGCCCCAACCAACGTAATCTATGGATGTCAACCACTTGCTCCAAGGGGCGACCGCGGATACCCAAAACTCTGCGCCCAGCCTCAGCATTGCTCGTCCGGTTGACTCACCAGATTCGTGCAATGCTGCGTAGACACCGGTGCTCAAACACCAACAGTCTATCTTTGTCCTGTTTTCCTAATAGCCAAGTTTCTGCGCCGTATAGCAGTACTGGTCGAACTTCTGAGGCACACACTCAACCCTTTACAGACAACCGGATGTCACGACGACGCCACAGATGCCTCAAGTTGGAACATGCCAACCGATCCTTCTGTATGCGAGCAGACACTTCATCCATGATGCGTCCACCGGGTGAGGCTCGGTGCTAGACCTACCCAATCTTTTAATAACATTTTGCACGTTGAAGGTGCAAAGTGCAAACCGAACATGGCTTAAATGGCTTTCAAGCTGTCCAAAAAAGCTTGCAACTTACCTGGATCTTCACTTAGTAGCACAATGTCGTCTGCATACTTTAGATCAGATAGTCTGCCGCCTGGGAGTAAATCGATGCCACTTTCCTCGCACGAGGATAAGGCTGTATGGAGGAAGGTGAAAAACGGTTGGATCCCGGAAAGTTCCTGTGTTTACAGTTTGCCCAATGGTGTTACCATCAGTACGTAATGGGGTAAAAATTAACTTAAGTATACTAACTGAGAAAATTAATTCAATTCGATCAACTTCAAAACAAAAAAATCGTAGGAAAATTGGGTGAGGACATCAAAAGTTCAATTTCAAAGGATCGTTTTGTAGTCTTTTTACTGACAAAGTATTTAACACTGGGAAACATGGTACCTGTCTATTCAAACAGATTATACTGTTTAAAAGACCTGAAAAATAAGTCAGTCAGATGTACTTGAATTACGGTGTCAAGCAAACGCAACGCTCCACGTTAATTCAGTGTTCGACTCAAAGGACTGCATAATGAACGTTAGAGTAGGTGAATCTGAGAGCTTTGAAAGCCTGCTTTTTATTGGAGATTAGGCAGTTTTATAATTAGTGTTTGGAATGGAGCATCATATTTTTCGCCTTTACAAAAGACGTTATTAAGCCGTATAATAGCCAAGCTGCCCAATCTCAACGTTCAGTAAGGTAGCAGTTCGAACATTGCAAAGCAAGTCCGGGGCATTGAGTAAAACCACCTGGATTTTACTGCACAAATCTATGTTTTTGATGATTTATTTTCTTCACATTAAAAGAACAAAAAAGACCCATTTACTCATTTCTATTTAACTAGGTATTTCTGAAATATTTATAACGAAATAAATGCAAATCGGCTGTGTGCGCTTTTATTTGTAAAAAAACATTTTAAGCACCAAAGCAAAGTCAAATATCACTTACCGACGACATCAGCCCCTACCATACGCAAGAATTTACATTCCGCGGGGCTCTCATAATTTGGACCACCGACATGTACATACACACCTTGACGGACGATATCAGCCACTTTCAGATCTTCGGCAATTGCCATAGCCATTTTTCTCAAGTCAATTGAGTATGCGTCTGAAGTTGCGATGAAACGAACTCCAAAGCTGATTATTTTGGTAGAGTTAGAAATTAATTTAAGCAATCAGCTTACTCTTCATCATTGGGTCCCACAAGAACATTGTTTAAGCTCAGACCAGGAAAACTTATGTGATCCTTGAT
>UZAN01044709.1:13098-28212 GCA_900618425.1 Echinostoma caproni | reverse complement strand
ATATATCGATACTGAACTCATATTCACGGTCCATGGTACATCATGCGCAAATACGTGTGAAGTGTTTTGATTGTTAGAAACTACGGGTATCTTTAGAACTCCCGAAAAGCTGTTGCCTATTCGACGACTGGTAGAAACGTTGTGATATACGTTTCACAGGTTTGCTTAATGATGGCCGACTGTTCTTCATCCGTGTTCCTCCAACCCAATAGACAATTCATTCTTTTGGAAAAACCTTGCCATATTTTTAATCTTCTTTCACCTGATCCCGTTATGAGTACTTTTCTGACCAAGGGTTTTACGTCATATATGGACAATCATCCGCATTTGAAAGCCAAAGCAGGAGGAAATCTTATTCGAAGGTCTTGACCAGACCTACAGACTTTGCACCTCTCTAGCCCTGCATTATCTTTATTCACCTGACTGTATCAACGTGTTTTCCATGGGAAACATTTTATTGACCATGTGATTGATCTGTGCTTATTGTAACTATTTGTAAGCACTCAGCTTGCATCAGAATATAAGGACCTATTGGTCGCTTGCACTTAAAACCTCCTAGGAAAAGAGTTAGTCGTCTGCCTTTCACCCATCCGTTGGAACGTTTGACCAGGAGAAACTGAAAGTAAACGTTTATCTCATAGGTGTGTTTAATAAACTTTAATCCGAAAATCTGCAAGTTACTGGTCAACCAGATAGATAGATTAAATTTATTTGCAATCAAAGGTTTCTCCCAACGCAGTGGTACCCGTTTTGTTCAACATCGTCCACAATTATCTTTCACAACATTCAATGCATGATTGCCAGAGACCAGCCAGCGTCATGTCAATTCCAAAACAGCCAGCAGAAATTTTTTCACTTCTTCACCAGATGCTCCCTCTCCCATTTAGACGTGAGTGAATGAAATCACGTTATCTACCGACGGAATAGATTCAGTGGATTGCTTGGAGTTTAGAGTTCTGTCATTCCCAGATGGAAGTGTTCGATCGCTTCTTGCAACCGACAATGTCACACCCCCTCACATGGCCCTCCGAAACAATTACTTCAGTTCTCGAATAATGTTCACGTGCCACCGTAGTCAAATCAATCCAGTTATACCTTGCAATCTGGGGTTTTTATGATTCCATCTTGTTCTGTTTCTTCCACTTGATTAAACTATCAGTAATCGAGTTGGTGTTGGTGAGTTCTCCGAGCTCGAAGTGTATTTCACAAACGTTTCGTAGCCAAGCTAGGCAACCTCATCAAAGCGACTTTGAGGAAGCGCCAATCTCCAGTTGGACAGGGTTTATATAGTTCTGTTTGAGGATTGTGATTGGCTGTTCACATCGGTATAATCCTATTGAGCAATAGCAATCGTTTGCTATAATTTGATTGGCTGTTCCGTTGCCGTGGTAACCATCCTTTTTGTCATTGGTCGACTGCGTTTGCTATAGCAACCTCAAATTGGTTTGAACCGGTTCCAAACTGGTTAAAGCTGGTTTTGGACCGGTTCTAGGTGGGGCACCCTCGGGTTACCAGTGTTTCCTTAGATAGTTATAGATATGTCCTAGTTCTATGTGCTTATGTATACCATACGTTCTGGAATGCCATGCTTCGATGAATTTCCGTATTTACTTAGTTAGTTCACCTCCGATTATTCGTGGTTTGTCCAGTTCGAAGACCTGATTCTCTCTGTCCCACTGGGGATTGGTGCTTCCTCGAACTCCCACGGAAGATGGTGGCTAACTTGGCTGCGAACCGTTTGTGAACTACACTTCGAGCTCGGAGAACTCATCAACACTAGCATACACATCCCGAGCTACAATCATTCTACAACATATCTATAATTGTTTTTCATCAAAAGGTACACAGTTTCGCTGCAGCTTTTTTACTCGGTACTCGATATACCATGCTGAAGCTACTGATTTTCTGGTATGGGTTTTCCACGTATTCAGAAACCTGATGTTTGGTTCGTCTATGTGCATCAATGAGCTTACGATAGAGTAGTCTACTAGAGTAAACGTCTCCGTTCTCCCCAAGCAGTGTCGTACATTGTCACGGTAAGTAAACACCGCGCGTACTCACCACGCACTCACTCTGAGGACAGGACAACCGCCCCACTTCTCGTCATGGTAGCGGGGCCGTTTCAATGATTATTTGTACTTACTGATATTTTCCCAAGACGGAGTGCCTTCTAAAAGAAAGGAAACAAGAGAATCATTTCCAGCACACGGTCTGAGGATTGGTCTTGTTTCTCTATAACATTTATTCATGAAAAGATTCACCTTAACCACCTAGAGGTGATCAGCGTCACCGTTCCCTTCAATAGCACTGTGCACTGTGTGTGACCAGCCTCGTCCAGTCCCCGAATTTCATCTTATTCCACGCTGAAACAATCTAGTCCTGTTCAACAAGCCCGCGCTTTTCACTTTTCTTTACTTTACTGCGGCTGGCTTCTTGGGAAGGATAAGTCGGTTCCAGACATGATCATGATTATGAAATTACTTGAGAGTTTCGTCCCAGAAACATCCCCAGCGTCACCACACCGTGATAGTGCCGTGACCGCTTATTTATTGCGTTATGCGACAACTTATTCACCGTTAACCTTCTTCTCCGAAGTTATACCTCTATCCACAAACCGGGGACGCTCTTGGTAACATACAGTTCTGCCTAACCCTCGAGAGTGCATAACTAACTACCACGAAGTTGCGGAGGCAGTGTTTGAACTGGGATCATGGGGTCTCTGTGCAAAGCATATCTTGTTCGGACAACTAATCAACCAATCGAAACAGTAAATTGAGCATCTTGATTCTTACCAATCGAAGGTGCATAGCAAACATGTGCATTGAATGATTATTAGAAAATCACATAAACTATGGTTCGAAATTGCTTAGCAATTTAATGAAACTGTTTCCGTCTCAAAGATCCGTTTTGGACTTCTTTTCTCAACTAGGAAAATAAGAAAGTTTCGGGGGTAGAACTCGGACGCTGTCAAGCACAGTTTTTCCTAGGTTTTTTTCGGCAGTCGCAGAAACCGTGCTTTTATCTTGAGATGATTAGAAAAGGGAAGACAGTAGGTGAACATAGAAACCCATAAGAGAGTGATATGCAATGACTTGTTCTTATAAAACCAAACAAACAAACCATTCATCATCTGATTTTGGTTTCTCCTGGAAAATTTGATAAGTTCAACGAGGTTCTTCAAACCACTTACTATACTTTCTCCAAGAAGCAGAACCTATAGGAGAAAGAATCTGTTCATTTGGGAAGTGTGCACGTTGTTCTCATGCAATAAAACAAATCATATTCCAAACATTTCATTAGTCCCAATAAGAACACAACAACACCGTGGTGAACAAACTGGTTTTCTATTATTCATAATCAATGCCATTATGTAACATTAAATATGTTATTCGTATACACGTTTAACGGCCAGTTTCACTTCAATGGTGAATTATGAAGGATGGGGGTGCAATGGGATCACCTTTAGGGCCGTTGTTCGCTGAGACTTGTGTGAGCGAACTTGAGAACGATCCCCTAGAACCCCGTATCAGACAGTATAGCCTATACAGACGATATCCTGCTGAAGTATAATGCCTAGTAGATATATGTGTGGACGTCAGTTGATTGTTTGGGGAATTCGATAATGTCCACCAGAAAGTAAACTTTCATCCATAAAAAAGAAAAGGATAACAGTTTAGGTTTTCTGGACGCCCCCCTAAGACGTGGCAGCGATGGCTTCGTCCATTTATTTGTGCATAGGAAAGTAACATGAAATAAACACTACATTCATTTCCATAGTTTTATCCCGCTTCAGAGAGAGAGAGAAATCTGATTGTTTGTTTGGTGGATAGAGCGAAGGAAATCTGCACAGTGGATACCATCAATATTGAACTTCATTTCTCACGTATTATTTTGCAAAACTGGACCACATGGAATAGCCATAGAAAATAGGAGCAGTAGAGAAGCCTGTTTTTGTGCATCTGCTGTTCAATAAAGNTACAGAGGTGGAAACGTTCTTAGAAAGCTCTCAGTTGCAGTGAGCAAAAAAACATTTCACGCTACACAATTAAAAGCTCTGTCTACTTCTAAACCGATTATACATTTCTGACTGAAGGACAACAAAGTGCCAGCATTTACAGCCTCGTCAGTCATTCCACTGTTCCTGTGAGACTGGGTACATCAGTCGCATTACCAGACGCTTATCCGATCTCGTAAGTGAACACCACTTAGCTTGGCTGAGGGCAGGAACAATTAAGACAATTGCTAGCGCGGTGTGTTTGNATCTCGTTGAGTCGAATCCCTCGATGGATGAGGCAGGCGCGTTTTGGCCGATTTTTAAGGTTCGATATAGGCAATTCGGAACAATGAAGCATTTTATCATAGCCACGGTCGAAGTCGTAAGTATCCCAGTTGACAACAACTCCCTCGGCCTTGTGCATCGAGAAGAAAGTTGTAGAAACATAGGCTCCCCTGGGATACTTCATCCGCTCCAACACGTGTGCAGTCACGTGAACTTTAGACATTGTGATCAGTTTGGCATATGCACACATGCACTCATGATTAGAGAGTGAGCTCGAATTTCTCACTCCTGTTCATTCTTGTTGTTGGTACTATTTAACGTTGTGTAATGGCGTGAGTACGAAAAAACTGAAAACCAGCTTCTTCTCTGCACTGTTGTTGTTCACAGTGTCATATGTGCAGCTCAAATTTGATTGAACCTCGTCTTTGCAGATTCCATTGTGATTATAACCTAGCCCAACACTACAGCGCTTTTATGGCTATCGACCATGGATAATTTATTGAACGGAATCACCTAAAATTGCAAGGAGAGGTGATGGCTTCTTGACATTGACATTCAGCCTACTGTGTGTACCCTATCAATCGAATCACGCGGGTTTTCTTGATCCGCGCAACCTGGTTTCGATTCGTTTGATCTTTCATTGAAGTCTACTGGGCTTTAATCAGTTGGTTCACTCACTACATATACGTGACAGACATGCGCGGGGTGAGGAGCAACCTATGTTGAATCAAAGAACTGTTGTAGTGCATAGATGCTTCCTTCCACTGTTTAGATCAATCATGTTACAGAATTTCACAATCCTAATTTGGAGTCACACATTTCAATTACGAATATTGAAGGCAGAAGAGAACAAAAACGCATAACATACAGAGCAAAATTCAATGTTGCATAGTTAACGCACACTGCCTCTAGTTAGTCAGTGAGTAAGATGTGGTCAGTGCACTGCACGTGAAAGTTTCCACTGCAGTGTCTGATGAACAGTTCACGGGTGCGGTGGCATGTTTATACAAAAGGTCAGCAATGCACATCCAACGAATACGATGAAATTCTGATTCTGGCCGGAGGGATTTTGTTATTCAAATGTGAATCCACCAAGGTTGTTCGTGCTGACTGACTGATATCTGTAGCCTGCAACATGCCATCCTTATTAGGTACGGAGGCCCGTTTATCACAGACAGTGACCTAAAGGATCCAAAGGAATATTTCCCACCACGGTTCTCTAGCGACTGGCAAAGGTATTTGGCTCGAAAACGGGCATGGTTCGGTCGACAATTTGACAAGATGTGCTTCTCATTGGATTGTTTATAATACACCGGCAGATTATTCGGTTACGATCAACTTGACTTCTGCTGATGAGACCCAACCAAGTCGAAGCAGCTGTCCAATGCTTCCTAGTTTTTCAGTTCACCCTTCATTCGACATAAACACGATGAAGTCTTCCTTTGAAACTGAATCAACTTTTCCATCATTCACATGAAAAAACCTGATTTCTCCACATAAAGACTGCCAGTCTGCGAATGGAATTACGTAAGCTTGCATGTATAATTTTTGAACTTCGAGAACATTGTAAAAGCTCCCATTTCACCAACATCATGCGCTCCGAGTTAAAAACACTGCAACGGACTTACCCAAGCTTCCCGAAGAAGTGCTTTCTTTAGGAAAACGAGACGAGTAAAACATCCGCATTTATATTGCTCGAAATCCAAATATGCATAATATTAACCAATTTTTAATACGGTATCTCGTTCAGTAGGGAATGGTCTGTTTAGTTAGTACTTTCCAATTGACTCTTTAGTGAATGAATCCTTAGTCATTTTTTAACCATGTTTCGGGTCGTTCCATTCCATGCGAATTGAACCCATATCGTGTTTATATCTGTGTTTGCGTATCTTGCGTATTTTATACCTTCCTTAGTCAAAACTTTAACAAACATTTCTCACCACTAACCTCACTCTCCCCTCTGCGTGATTTTCGTTTTACGGGATTCATCTTATATCGACCGAAGTGTGATTTAACAAGTACTGCAACAATACATTGAGAGGAGAGGGCGGGCAAAAGTTACCAACTGACAAACACGAAAAAGACGAGCTTACCGAAACTGGTTATCGGTAGTTTACCTATCGTAATACAAGTATTTCAAGATAATAATGTCGTTATAATAGATTAGACTTATTTACCGTTACGTGGTGTTATATACGATGAAACATCCGAGTCGCACTTGTGAAATTTATCTCTCATTTTCGATATGAGTCCTTTGCCTGATGATGAGTCAAACAAGCATGTATTCGGTTGAATGCTCGGCACAAAGCACATTCTGACTGGCCAGCGGTAGTTCGAGCCCATCATCCCAGTGTGGGTCAATATTCGGGACATTCTGACGGATTTACTTTTAAGTGGCATGCTAATTGATACAAATTTTCTGGCCTACTTCATAGTTATATAAGAGATGGGGATATATTAAAAGCGCCTAACATATGCATCAGATTATTTTTGTCGAATATCAAACAACGGCTTGTTATACACTGCCTAAAACCAAATAGAACGTGAACGAATAAGATAGCCAGTTGACCTCGAGCACAACCGGAATCTGTCTATAGGGTGAGCGGAAACAACAAAGAAACTTAGGCACTTGAGGTATCATTTCACCGGGAAAGCTATGTTCGATGAAAAATCGGGATCTGGAAAGCAACTGGTTTCTCTTTACTGCGTGCCCCGGTTCCTCTCTCTCTATATATACGCTTGTTTCCTTTTTCTTCTCACTTTACTCCCTTTCATTCAATATAAAAAGATACAATTTTCGAGAAGAGGGAGACACTAAATCAAAGGGCTACCATACAAGACACACACAAATGGAGGAAGTAAGGCGATGGTGGGATTCGAACACACACACACCCCCGATGGATGATAATTTGGTCGCGTTCCGGGGTGGGGTTCACATGCAGCTTATCGTGGTCTACTTTTCACATACGATACCGATGGGGCGAATATCGGCCCGTTCATCTTCCTCACACATCTTGACAGGTGTAATGATTTGGATCAGTCGAACTCCGTCATGGTATACCAGTGTCAATATACCATGTTGTTCTGTCCACAATACTGGTTACTGGGGGTTAGGCGACTGCGCGTCTGATGGCGAGCTTACCTTTTCCAATAGTGTTCCCTCATCCCAGTGTCACTAAACCCCGTATTCGCGATGACCGATTACAATCGCTAAACAAAACGCTTCAATATTTCATGAATACCACTCGTTCAAGCAATGTCTACACGTTCTCTTGTCGAGTGATGACCGATTCCACCTATTATCGCTTTGTGCATTGGTGTTTTCCTCGAACTGGATTAGTTACCAAATGCGGTTTAGGTGCCCTAATTCAACAAGAGTTCTGGATAATAACAGTTAACTAATAAATAAAGTCCGGTTGGCGAAACAAGCTGTTTTTCGATAAATTCATCAACGGGCCATCATAATCAAATACGGTTATTTGGGTTCGTCGATCGGGTTTTGATCGCATCAGACTAAGTACAGAGTGTATGCTAGGATTGTTTACCTGATGTTTATCTCGATTAGTTCGTTGGTGCGTCCCCCGCGGGGGTCAAGTGGATTTCTTCATCCGAGGCCACGGGCAAGGCTAGAGCCCGAATGAACTACTTTTGGTTGAACAGAGGGGGTGGGGGTAATTATTGTTTGGATAGTTAGTTAACTATTAGCTTCATACATGGGATATATGGAATCCCACACCAAGTGCTATCTTGACCTGTGGTCTATAAACAAATGAGTCGTCCGGGGAACATGTGTTTGATTCCTATTGAGCATTTAGAGTAGCAGTCAGTGTTATCATTCAATGCACTTACCGGGCTTTGTCCGAAAGGAAGTGTCCACTGGAATAATGTTGTTCATAACTATTACGAAATTGCATTCACTCAAACTGTATTGAGAATTTATCTGTTCCATGCAAATATATTTAGATACTTCGTATTCATATCTTTATTTTACTGAGCCTGTCAATAACAATTAATGTCATGCAATGCAGAATGAACCAAACATGATTAAATGAACGCCAACTGCTTGTGATAATCTGTGTTATGTGTTTGCGCAGCCTCGCATACTCACTACACCATCAGTTCTGCTAGATTTCGGATCCGCGGAAGATCATTGGGCATTTATGTTGTCTGCTTAACAACTCGTTTACGGTCTAGGGAGATCTCATCTAAAGATTGTTCTGCAATGTCGTAGTAATGCACTAGGCAATCTGCACAACAAAAGTGAACCTGATAGAAAATGTGAGCGACAAACCAACTTGTATGTGTGCATCGGTCCAGAAGAACAGTCTAAATAGACGAGCATCAAATCAGGGGTCATTTCAAGGACAATGGAGGCTGAAATGCGGAGAATTGAGTAAAAAGATCAAGTGTGATTTTGAGACAGTTTCACGCCACCTTCGGTCGATGTGTTTGGTTCCCACATGAACTCGCCCAAAAATAGAAGAATACGCGGCTTTCCATTGCTGCTCAAAATTTCGCTCGACACCAAGGAACCCATGGCCACAGGCAACGTTTCTTATACGGAACCGACACTGGAGACGAGAAATGATGTTTTTGTTTGAATATGGAACAAAGAAAAGACTGGGCGAGTCCTGGAGAGAAGCCATAGTTTAGGGGTCAAGATGGGATTGGGAGATCCTTCAACATCCCCTCTATTCCACAGACCTCGACCCTACGGATTAACATCCCTCCCAGTACCTTTCAAATAAAATGAGGGATTTGAGCTTCAAAAATTAGGATCATCTTGAAATTTGGCTCAAAAATATCTTCCAGACTCGTCCTGAGATTTTCTGGCGAAATAGAATCACCAAACTGGTGGAAAGTTGGGAAGGAGTCGGGAATACTGTTGGACAGTACATCATTGTTTGAAGGGTTATTATTTTTGCCATTCAAATCGTAAAAGTGCTGTGATTTCTGAGAAAATAAATGTTTAAAATACGGTGAGAACCTATGCCACAACCCAATAGTACATCTTGGTCACACTCGCAACCTAATGTATTCATTTAGAGGGGCGGGAACGTTACTGGATAAATCAATTTAACACTGCACTAACCAGGTGGAATGACCAATAAATCGATTAATCCTTCGGACAGTTGGGTAAACGTGTTGTGGAACGGTCAATCCTGGCTTTGTTGTGGATCAAAAATAATTGAATGGTTCAGACACATTTACACGATCGTCAGACTTTAGGTGATGCTGGACTGGCATCGCTTTGCTAGACAACCGCCAACAGTTGCTGTTTTTTAACAACTTCTTTATGTTTAACACCGGTCAGGCAGAGAAAGAGCCCTGATTTGACCAAAGCCAAACGGGATCGCTACATCGACTTAAAATCTCTTATAAATGCGTTTGATATTGATAGTGAATCAACTTGATGGGAAATTTAGAGGACTTTTGTAGACTGAAGTGAACTGGCACACCTGCACACAATTGGGAATTTGTTTGTAAACAAATTAAAGAAAGGATTACTTTCAGAAACACTGGAGCCACATACGTGCATGCGTGGTTATTAATCTCTCACCTTCCCCCCTCTCCATCCTGAGCAGTATCATTTTTCTCCGTATGGTGGTTAATGTCACGTTTCCATCGACTCGGAGGTCCAGGGTTCAAATTCCATGACAGGTGACTGTCTAGACTATTTGTTCATTTTTCACGTGAACTTAGAGTGACCGCGGATGTTTGATTATGTCGATGTTCTTTTGATAAATAAATGAAACGCATTGAAACGACTTTTCTTATAATGTAGTGATTGAGGACATGGATAGATGTGAAATGTGGTTTACCGCTAGCTTTCCATAAATTCTCGGTTTAGACGACGACCTCACAATCTGACCCGTAGCCCATGTAACTGTGAAATTAATTTTGACAAAGAATGGAAGCTGCCAAATTATCAAATTAGGTTGCCAGAATATATGCTGTTACTGTCGTCAAGCAATACAATTCAAACAACATATAGTAAGAATAGACAGATCGAAGCCCAGCCTTGTATAAACTCCAATGTCGTTTGATCAAACCACATTTCTACCGTCTGACGTTGTCCAGTTATCGCATCATATTGCACTCATTTTAAAAGTTATCACTCTCATCCTTTTCTGATAGTTTACTTTTTATTTATAAACACAGCGAGCAAAACTTCGCATTCCTCACATTTAGGACATAACCGCTCAAAACGTAATGTGATTTGAGTGACAGTTGGCAAAATGGTGTGTTCGTTGAATGCAATTTGTGCTGTAAACATCATCATCATCATCGCATAGTGAAATACAGGGAAGCGAACTTCATTGTTCGCTCCTAAGGTCTCGATTCATGTGTACTGGGTTTGATGGACGAGTAATGCTTGGTTATTCAGTGCTCGACCAAAGCCTTTAGATCTGGAAAGAACTTAACCGAAAGCCAGCGGACGAAGCGATTTTGAGGTCTATTTACTTGGATCAATTACTCTTCCACCATTTTGTATCGACTGTACCGTAAATTTTAGTCGAACCTCAAATCAGGAAGTCCAAGAGACTGGATTTTGTTCGATCTGTACCCTTTGACCTACCAGCTTAAAAAAAGCCATCCTGTGTAGGCATCACATCACGTCAAGGTGCAGTCTCATCGTACTGTAAACTACTGAAATGAATTCGCGGGTGGTGCGTTCCAATGTAATTTTAATTAAACGGAATGTCTATTACGGCTTTGCCTGAAACATACTCACCCAGGCTCCCCAGAGAAGAGCGTCCTGTAAACAGCGTAATTTGTTTTCAATTACAGGAAATAGTATCATCACGTGCATTATTGTCGAGATGTGAGTTGAGTATGGTTCTTTGGTTTGACAAACGAGATGGATTTATTCGTGTCTCAACATCACGTGTCTTTAGAAAGGACGGTTGCCACCATCAAACATGAAATCAATCAACTGAAAGGAGCCATACACATATTAGTTCAGGGGAACAGTAAGACAGCGATCCCAAACACACCGACTAGGGTGCACACAGATCGTTCTGTCCTCAAACTAAGATCTTTTGTATATACATCAGGACTCAAATGAAAAGTTTGAACGTTAAATTGATTGGAACGAAGTTCGACTGTATCGAATACGCTGCATTTGTACATCTGTTGGATGAATGATAGAATGAATAGAATGATCGATCGATAAACATGGTTTGCGCGGAGAGTTCAACCACTGAGCGGGCGGATTCACAATCATACTGATGCGTTAAAATGTATATTTTAAACGAGCAATATCCGTGTGCATGTACGTGTCCATACATACACATGTGTTGCGGTAAACCTGACCAATGGATTCTTCACGTTTGAGGCTGATGAGCAGATAGAAAAGTATGCCGAATTTCGCCAAAGTAACCGGTTTTCGAAGTGGACGGTAACACAGTATAAAAAGTTGTCACTTTCTTTCTTAAGAACAGTCCAATGGACCAAGGGATCACCGTATTTATTTGATTTATGAACACCGTAATAATGCTGTTACGGCTGTAGCCAGATAAACGCTTCCCATTACCAGTAGGGGCGAAGGTCCCTTGTTATCGGTCTTTCATCCATTGTTGAGAACCTAATCTACGGTGCCCCAAACAGGGACCTGTAGAGCATTTGGGTTCTCCATAAGGCTTTGAACAAACTAACAATTTGAATAAAAAAGCCAAAAGCACAGGTTCGCACAATGTATCCCGGATGATATATATATATATATATATATATATATATATGATCAATAAATAATAGAACCACAAGCGGAGAAAGAATCGCGATCAAAATTGCTCACCAAACACATTTGTTACCAAGGTAACGCCACATTGATAAGCTATTCACTTGTTTACACGCTTTGGGATGCTAATTTTGAATGCCTTATCACTCTGGGGCCACCTTGGTAACAAACATGTTTGGTGAGCAAGGTTGACCGCAATCTTTCTCCGCCTATGATTCTGTTATTTACTGACCGCATATTAATGATCACAGAGACTGCAGTATGTGCACGTGTACGATGCAGCAAAATGATCCAGGATACATTGTGCAAACCGGTGTTTTGGGTTTCTTTATTCACCTTCGTTACGGGTAAATTGTACTTCGAAAATTAAGAACCCCCAATAGTTGGGAACAGACTCTAATGAAGGAAGTTATATTTACTGTGATCAACAGAAAATCAAAAGATGTCACTCACTCACTTTTGACTTATAGATAAATCTTCTTTCGAACAGACAACTATGCATCACCAATAACCTGTCCGTTGCATGTAACAAATGTAACTGACTCTCAGTGTTGTCGTGTTTTATCGTTAGCAGAACTCTACCTCGTCAAAAATCTTTATACCTTGCACATGAAGGCATTCGTTTTCTTTCTCCCGGTGATCAAGAGGTAAGGCCAATAGAATATGTCATTTTAATTGCCCGAAATCCGATCCACATATAATCCATTCTTTTTATATCTCTATGGAGAATCAACTTACGGGATTGGAGTGTAGCCAGACTAGCTAGAGAACAATAATTGAAAGTATTATTCACATATGTTGAAAATAAGTAAATAATGTTTGAGTTTAGCTTAGGATTTTCCAATAACGGATTCCCGTTTTTTTATAATTCGGAAATTATCAATGAATGGTCCTGGGTTCTTCAGCTACCGGTCAGTATGAGGTGAAACTACGTTCGAACCTCTATTCGTGACTGAATGCCTTGAATTGTCCAATCACATGGTCAATTATGCATGAATCTTTGTGACTAGACTAACGTGTCAAACATTCCACTCATTTTCACACTTCCTTCAGCGTAACAGTTACTGTGGTTTTGCCTGTTTTCAACAAACTAGTCTCGAATTCAGTTATATTTGCGACATTTGGATGATTTGGCGAACAACAAAGCGGAAAAGCGGTAGCACATATTCGACCTTTCTTCTTCTCGTTGAGGCTCTTATTCGCTATTGTGATTTACAGGCTATATGATCACATCTCATACGTTATTGGGTCCATGATTATATTGAACCCAGTACGAGGGCCACACAAACTCGCTACACCAAACCAAGTATAATAAACAACGGTAGAGATATTTAGAACACAGACTTTCATAATAGTTTGACTGCGTGAAGATAAAAAACCACGATCGTTTGGAAGATTGGTGTTTTTTTATTTCTACGCATGTTGTTCGAAGGCACTGAAAGCCTTGAATCCATGTTTCCCGTTTAATGGTGGTCAAACAAAGACCTGGAATGAGGGTAGAAAAACCCTAACCAAGAGACCGGGTCACGTAAGCCCCGTTAGGCTCCCTGACTGGGGACTTCGGGATGATGTGATATGGCTGGGTGTCGCAAACAATGGCGCTCGTGCATCCATTCATTAATCCCCTATCACTATTCTATATAAATTCTCCATCCTTTGCTTGAATTTGCTTTTAACACTTCAATTTTCGTTCTATTGTTTTATCTAAATGGGGCACCAACAGAGAGAGCCAAATCCGGCGCACAAAAGGCCATGTTTAATCGTTGTAAAAACTGAACTGAACTGAACTGATATACATGGATTGTTGCAAACATTTGTCCACAGTGCATTGGACTTTCAGATTGGGTATGAGCTTTTGTGCGGGAGCATTTATTTATACCTAAGACAAAATGCGTTTTGATAATTTATCTGCCATATCCAGCGACAAGCGACTTGGTGAATTGATGTGGTTGATAACTTGAACACAAAGCATGTCATTGTGGTGATCCTAGCCTACGCCAGCCATGAAGGGATGCGTTACAGTTTTCGGACAAAAGTGATGAGTCGGGATTTCCAGTTGGCGCCATTTAAGCGCTTACGCGTTACAGCTTTTGGACAAGGAACCATAGGCGAATCATAACAAACAATGAGAAGTCCTGCGGTCCAAAGGGAAGCTGTATCACGTCAAGAATACAAACAGGCTATCGGCAGATGCCTGTATAACCAATACACTTCATTTCCAAATGTCATTTTATTCCCTTGATTTCTTCCAATAAACAAATTGCCACTTATGTGACCTTTTCCTTGCACTTTGCTTACTTGAGATACCAACGTGCAAGTACCAGTATGATTCAGTGTTTCCGTTACGTCTGTGATTCTTGAGTCCTGATTCGTAATTCGTGATCTGTGCCTAATTCAACCACTATAATTGAACAACTGAACCTGCATGCCAGTCCGTCCGAGGTTGAGGAATGGGCGAAGAGATTTGAGGTGTGGTGCAACAATCGTAAAGGTGATGCGCAGAACCGATCAGCCGTATATCTCGCTGTGGCCGTGACCTCTACTCCCTGATCAAGAACCTGGCATTCTGTGAGGCTCCGGTAAAAATTCCGTATCATTACTTGAAGAGATTGCTGCTTGATCACCCGTTGCTCACTGAATTCTGATGTGCATACTGAGAAGATCGCTTGTCGTGACTTCATCCTCCAACTGAACAAGCAGGCCACACGTTGCAATTCCGTGATTGTCTGAAGGAACATTGGTGTGACCGTTTGGTGGGAAGTGTAAACAGCTTGACAGTAAAAAGAAATCTCCTGAGAAAGAAGGATCTGATGTTTGATCAGGGACAGGCAAGATTTGTGAACAACATTTTGATGATTTAATGCACGCAACTTCCAACGAAGCGATCATTTCAGTCCAATGGCACAGATAGGAACCAGTCCTTGCTCCAATGGCCAAACACATATAAGCACAACGCGACAATTCTGACAACGAGAAACAGATCAACCCAAGCCTGTCATGTGGAGTTTACCACTTGCGCTCCACTTCCACAATGCACAGTGCCATGCGTGTGAGAAAGCTGGCTACATCCGAAGAGTGTGCAATCCACCCCACC
>UZAN01044708.1:20018-35149 GCA_900618425.1 Echinostoma caproni | reverse complement strand
TGGTAGGATTGATGTGTAAATATACAAGGGGAGTGGAACGTCAAATGTCTATATGTATGTGAGGCGGATGAGGTTTGGTGAATGGAACGTAAAATTCACGAAATGTGGAACCGAGATGGAATGACTGGGCTTTTTAGGAAGGATTTTCACAGATCGATCAATACACCGCCTGCTCCATTTGAGCTTGCAATCTAAGCCTGACAGTTAACAATCTAATGAGAGGTAAAATGATTAATGATACGGATACGGTAACTATATGTGCTTAAGCGATTATGTTTTTTCTTGGTTCCTGGTGTTTGCTTCTAGGCTCAGAACGAATAAAATTCAGCTCAGATGCAAACTTATTTCTCCAAGGACTACGTGAACCATGGTTTTAATGTGGAGCGTCACTATAAGAAGCCTGACCTGGGGTATGTGCATTAAATGTGCTGGTCTAGGCAATCGGCCTAGGACGCTAAAACCTAACCCAGCTCAATTGTGAAAGATTATATTGTGCATCACCCTGGGGATTACGTCCACGAAATTTGGGCACCCGGTAGACGATGATGGTTCTTGCCTAAAGTTGTGTTCCATCTGTGCACTTGAAACGCATTGGATTTTCTCGTATGGATCTAAGGTCTATTTGTACAGGAATCTTTGAGGATGCACTAAAAGCCTTCGTTGATCCTAGAATTTTACCTGTATCATCTTCTGATCCCAAATACATCGAAGGGGTTCTCTGCGTATGAGATGTTTTAGCTCTTTGCAAGTCGCTTGAGGTATAGCGGTTTTTAAGTGAGGGTAGAACAGGACAACATACAATTTCTGAGAAAAGTTGAATGCATCATTCTGCCGGCATGGATGAGTTTGTTTCTATTATGTTGAACACCTGACAGACCTGGTAGAGAGGCTGGTTTGTATATAATAATAATAATGTATGTTTTGCGAAGCCCGTAAAGCATGCTAGTGCGCATGATTGAATGTACAATAATGATGCACACATGAAGGTCGAGACAAGACGCTGTGAACGTAAATTCCAAATGGGTATAGCCGATATCAAAGAGATGCATCGTGGTGAAAAAGAAACCCAAAGCAGACAAGGCCATTTATTGAACTACTGAGGGTGAGCGATAATACCTGACTAGTTTACCTTTAAGTCATTTGAAAGCGCGCCATAAATTATTACATTTGCGAATAGTAACTGAGGGACCTGATCTTAGACGAAGAGTAAAGTTATGGTTTTAACTAATCCGCTGGTCAAACGGAAAGTAAATTGAACGATGGTTAGTCCATATTTGAAGATGACATTTTCGATAGTTCAGTTGTAAAATCCGAACTCAGGATTTCCGAGCAGATGTTTCTGGTTTAACTCCCGACTCCAAAGTACAAGTAAATTTATTCGTATACACATTATCAACTCGAGTGAATGTTTCCCGAAAGGAATACAATATAATTACCTTACTTTAGTCTCATGACTATGGTGCGAATATAAAATGTTATATTCGCCATAATCACAAAAAGAACCCAAGAATTGAAAATATTGTTCAGTCTGTAGCCATCAGTTGGCATTTGCTGTAATTTGATTCTGCAAAAAGCCTCTCAAATTATGCTACCAATGCACCATTGTCCTGTTAAATGGATAATCTTTAGATTCAATGTAATGCTCGACGTATCCACATTGCTGAACATCCATAATGAACGATAATGAGATTGTGTAAATTCGGGTTGTATTTGAACCCAGCGTGACGTTCAACACCTGGGGTACCGCGTGCCTCCCGAATAGATCAACGAGTAATGCGTAGCTGAAGTTGGATCCCAAAACTTCAATAAAACAAACGATCCAGCAAGGTCACAGGGGCCCTGCATTCTGCTGAACGTTGATCTAGAGTGAATCTACCCGAAGGTTTCCTGAATACGTGTAGGAAGTGGATTCTTCATAGGTATTTTGAACAACATTTTAGACTATTGTTCAAGGTGAATGTTGCTGCGCTAATGGTTAAAAGATTGTAAATGACAGTTGAATCCTTGGAGCGTTCACTGGAGTTGTTAATTTTTAATTCCTGTTCTACGTGAGTAAGTATCGATGTAATGGTGTAGGAACATGAATGCATGGAGCATTGGACGTTGTACCAACTTGCGTCGTAGTGAACCTGTTTGATGTCAAGTTATTTTCTAAAAGTGAAAAGATTTCATCGCAATGGAATAACAGAATGCCCTGCAGGTGGATAATAACAATGAGTAGGGATGTCAACAATGCCCTTAGCCAGCGAGGCTTTTGGTTAACAAAGTAATCCCCTTAGAACTCAAGATGCAAGACGTGCAATGCAACAAAAGATTGCTAACCGACGTATGCTTATAAAATGGGTTTTGCAATCCTCGTTGGGTTAATGCTAGAAATGAAACTTTTTTCATTCTACAGTGTGAGTAACCAAAAAAGATTGAGTGCTGTCTTAGTAATGCAAAACAAATGGACCACTATATAGGTACACCTATGATAGATATAAAACTGTTTTTGACAAGTATAAATAGATATATGTGCAATCTAGGCGATGATAGGAATTTTGTTTGATTTGGTAATACAAGAGCGTTATCAAATCAGTTCAGTCTGTACAGAACAGCAAATGGCCACGGTCAATCGCGCGCCCAGGTATCTTGTGGTGATATGCACAGGTCCAGCACCCAAAATATTTCATGCTGAATTTTTTTATGAAATCCTTCCGAACCCATAATGATTTATGATGAAACAACTTTATCTGTGTGTTGCTCTTATATTAAAATTTCTCGATCACAAACACCATACATCATTATTTATCTGTCAATTCGATGCCCGGCACATTTGAATTTGGCGTGGTTTGAGAACGGGAGCGACTGTCTGCCTCTCTCTGGACATCTTATTTGGCTCGCTTACTTGAGTGCTTTTGGCCGCATGTTTGAGGTTTGCTGTATAGTACACTTGTAGTGATTTTGGTAATTCAGTACCGTAGGACATTGCGAATCAACTGTATTTTACTTCGGGATTCGTATCGGTTCGGCTACGCGTCACTCAAGTGCGAATTTGTTGACGTACACCCAACACTGCATGAGTCAGTTGATTTATCGTTGTGCCAAAAAGAAATGCAAGAAACAATTCATCTCACCTGCTCGGGGACGGAGCTCAAAGTACTTGAGCGTTCAATACATCCCGAAATGAGGTACTACTCAACCCACAAACTCTTTGGTCTCACTTTTAATCGAGGGCAAACTTAAAAGGGTAAACTGTCTGTAGTTTTACCAGTTCCCCTGGCAGTTGGTTTCATAAATGTTTTACCCCATTGGTGAAGAAGTGCAACCTTGCCACGATTATGGATCAAGAATTCCTTAGTTTCTTACAGTCAGCCCCTATTTGAGAGTCGGGATCTTCTTGACA
The DNA here is from genome assembly GCA_900618425.1 of Echinostoma caproni. NCBI lineage: Eukaryota > Metazoa > Platyhelminthes > Trematoda > Plagiorchiida > Echinostomatidae > Echinostoma > Echinostoma caproni. Next base: position 31,764 of record UZAN01044708.1, on the reverse strand, counting down.
TTGGCTCCCCGGGTGTATAACCGGTAAACCTTTCATTATTCTGATGGTTTTGATGAGATCACCTTGGAGTGTTCTTCTCCGTAGAGCGAAAATCTCCAGGTCATAGAGTCTCTGGTCACGAGAATTCCCCATTTGACCTTCAATTATTCTCATTGCGAGCCTTTCAACGCCCCCTAAGCAAGCAACACCCATTTTGAAGAAGGGTCACCAAGCTTGCACTCAATACTCAAAATGAGGTCTAGAAATTAAGTAGTAGGGAGGCATGAATATTTACGGTTCTGTGGAAGACGACGCTGAACTCAGCCTGAATAAATTTCTTCGGGCTTGTTTTGCGGCCGCTCAGCACTGCTCTTCCCCCAGATATCCTAGAACACAATAATACCTGGGTACTTAGCTCTACCTACTGCTTGCAGCGTAAATAGACAGCATGGAACGCTGCGTTAGGTGCTGGCAAATATGAGGTGGATGGCTGTTTTAGTTGTTCTTTAACCGACAGTTTCACAACAGTTTCCTTTATCTTCCTGCCTATTTTGTTTATCTCAGTGCCCTAGTGGATCTATATACACTCCACTTTGAGCTGCCAAGAATAGGAGATCTGTTGTGGGAAGAAGCGTGGTCTAGGAGTAGTGATGTTGGGTGTTGAGAAATTTCGGCGAAATGCGTGTTGAATGGTGAGTGAACATGGAGTTGCGGGAGTTAAACAAATGAATAAGAAGTAAGTAAAGATGAAAGAGCGTAGTACAAAGAGGAGAGTGGAAACGGATGAGCTACTGGCGAACTTAGGCCCGGTTTCAGATATAATCGAGAAACGTTGATGCCCTGGAAGCTTCAATGGCAATGGCGTGGTACTCAATCTCTTCAGCATACCAACTTACACAAGGTACTAGGCTTATGGCTGAATAGTAACCGTTCATTTTTACACCATAATCAGCTAGCCAGCAAATTGTGTTTTTCACCTTATTCGAGGATCTTTCTCTCATATCATCGAGAAAGATTTCCCACTCATTTACGGCACCTATATTCGTTCCCTTCTAGAATATGGCGGTCAAGTTGTTCATTCCGGCATGATCCGTGATTGTGATGCTCTTGAACGAGTTCAAAGAGTGGTATCAAAAGCGGTGATTGGAATGTAACACCCATCCTAACCTGACCGTCTATTGGAGCTTGCTCTGTATCCTATGGAAGGCAGGCGAATTAGGGGTGACCTATTTCTTCTACATTTGTTCTTCTTGGGCCTAGTAGATAAGTTCTTCACTCTAGCCCCCAAAGGTGTAATACGGGGTAATAGCAAAACTTTATACAAACGTCAACCCCGCATTACCGTTTGCACATTCTCCTTCACTTTCAGAGTAATTTCACATTAGAACGCATTGTCAGAGGGGGTAGTCTCTTCAACTAGCAAAGCGTCATTTGACTCTTGACTTGATAAGTATCTAGGTCTAATCACCTCCTTTTAAACCCTCCTTCAAAAGAAAACATAAAAGAAAAAAGTTACAAACAAAACAAAAAATACTGCAGTCCTTTTCATGTATTTCCACTTTTGCCCATTTACCATAGCACATCGGTACTTTTACTAATAATGTTGCCAAAATAACTAGCTTTGCTAGTCCCCAGGCAAGACGATTCATTGCCCCTACAGTTTTTATGATTTTCCAGTTGCATCCTCCATTAAGGATCCGGGACCATTTAGTTCCAGCCTTGAACCCCCAACTGACTTCAAGATTTCAAGGTATGACATAAAACCGAGTGATCTAATTCGGTGTCTTCTATAAGCACACACATTTGTCGCAACAACTGGGACGGTATCAAATTTCCAAGTTGTATCTCGAACAATAGAAATTGTATATGCTTCTCTTCGGAAACCATCATACGACGGATGAGTGCTTTTTTGAGCATATCGTTGGAATATTCATATAGATGTTCCCCAAAGTACTTAGTATGTAACGCGGTATGGGAAAAAACGGCTTATGAAGTCGCGAGAGCTGCCTGATGATGTGAGCTTTGTGAAATCATGATTCCAAAAACGCAGGGAGGACTTCCGAGTCTTCTGTCATCAAATCTGTTGATCTGATTCGATACCAGAGTGCCTCCCTATCTGCGAAATACATATGATCGGAGCTGTTCATGATATACTTAGGAGGTGAAGGTGAAGGAACCGTATTCGAAAAAATATGACGAGAGTTATGACCGCCCCTCAAGGAAAAAACGTTCGGAAACTTGAAGTACTTAACTTGATAACCCAAACTAATTACCTCAGTCCTGTGTGGCCTAATTTATCCTCATTTATAGTACACTTCTTCAGTTTAAAAATTCTAGAAGTGGAACGGACAGCCCATGGCGAATGTGTTCGCAGACTACAGCACCCAACTAACAACCTTGCTTAGAAATTCAACCCATAGGCACTAATACCCTGTTCTCAAACCATGACACATACTGACCTGACCTTGCGCTACATCTGACTCGTGGTTTGAAATTCTGTCGTGGTTGATAAGTTTGTCTTCTTTTTGTTCAAGTTAGTGTTCATGTTAGTTCTTATAGCACACATATTGTTGTTATATTAGTGTTAATCTCGTAAAATATCACTATGCAATAAATTTATTAACCGTAGGATTACTAGGTTGCATAACTTCCTCGCAACGTAGCTATTTTCTCGACAAAGTAGTCAACAGCATAAAACAGGAGAGAGGGTAAACACCTTTACTCCTAAACCAAAATATTTCCCATGTGGGGGTCAAAGCTGCAATCAGGAGGTGCTGGACGGCATTTGTTGCGATGCTTGCAGCAGTTGGTACCACAGAATGTGTAGTACCCTAGCTAAAAGGGCATACGAGCTCTATGCTGAACATAAATTCCTGAAGTGGGTACGCGCTGTCTGTGTTTTGACGTGAAGAGAGACCGCATTATTAGAGGGGACTCAGCAGATAGCTTCTGAGTGGTTGAAGTCGGCCGCGAGAACCGTCACAGTGATATGATGCACGATTACGTTGGGGCTGATAAATAAATGCAGTATAGTAAAGCTTCAAATAAGCTTAAGAAGAATATCAGTCTTGGTAGCTCGAACAATGAAGCAAGAATGGAAGTTGGAAGGTACAACAGGAGTTGAGTCAGTTTACTAAGAACATGCCAAGACTGGAGGTCAGCAGTGAAACTGCCCTCGGCGGACACAGAAATGTCGTCGAAAAGGGCATCACAGAACCCTTCTGCGTCGTCAGACACCAGAGGGAACGAGACCTGAGGCATATTGTTATTAATCTCCTGAGAATGGTAGGCGTGCCGGGGCACGTTCTCTTGAATAGAGTGTTCCGGTTAGGTAGGTGGAGCGGCAAACGAGGCGGTACCCAAGGGGCTGCCAAGCCGGTTCCAGTAGAGTTGGAGAACCCTAGGTTTAGGGACGAGTTCCTGGAAGCCGCTGTTGCGGTGAAAACGGCAACAGCAGACAGAATCTCGGTAGAGCCGGATCTCCTTACCACAGGGAAGAGAGAACACCTCAATATCAGGAGCGAGAGACGGTTGAGGTCGACACAAACCGTTGGATAACCAAGGGTCAGTGTCAGTTGAATAGACCCTACACTGATGCTAACCAGGGCTGGTAGTGCTGGCGAGACATATGCCAGTGTAGCCAGACGTAGCCTGGCAGAAATAGTTATCTCCGTCCTGGGGAGAGCCACATCAACCCGTGTTGACATCAAATATAACAAAAAGCGGAGAAAGAAATCGGGCATAGCACCCGAGTGCAAGGTCAGCCAGGTTAAAGAGACAGAGAGGCCAGAGGCAAACGAGGGACTGTAACTATTGTACACCAATGCCTGTAGCATCGGGAGCAAATGGGGAGAACTCAGGGTTGAGTCCAGTCGACTGTATAGCTGTGACGGAAAACTGGCTGCACCAGGATACAAAGGTAGAAACGCTGGGTGGTAGCCAACGATCATAAGCAAGTGACTGGGGGGTATTTAGTGACACCTAACGTTCAAGCCACTTTGTGTTGCATCAAAACACCAGGAAGGCAGCATGTGCATACAAAATCCCAGCCTTAAGTCAGGACGAAGATCACCAGCTGCTGTTATTCCTAAAGACTGTAGCAGAGAGGAACGGAACCGCAGTAATTGTTGGAGACTTCAACTCCCCTGAGGCATTGTGGGAGGAACTGATTGCTCCGCCCAACACATTCGAGGACGATATAGTGAAGTTCGTGCCGGACCTTGCTCNCCTTGCTCAGCATGTTACAAGTTCGACAAGGTGGCCGGTAGGGAATAACCCTGGGCTCCTGGACTTGGTGATCACGAAACATTCCAGCGAGGTTGACTGCTGGAGAATCACAGCACCACTTGGGTGGATTGACCATGGAGTGTTGCGTTTTATCATCCCAGGTGCGATATATGTGCCCCCACCGAAGCTGGCAAGGGCTTATGATAAAACCGTTAAACAGTGCATGCTCGAGGCGGCTAGAAGACTGCAATGGATCGTGCCGTACAGGAGTGTTGAGGAGGGTTTGCAGCTCCTCAAGTAGAAACGGGAGCGGCTCACTCTCCGTCGTATTATGTATCAAAAGATTTCAATACTTTTGTGTAACTTTTTTGAAATAAATGCCGAACACAAACTGTTGCTTTCTTTATTAGACAAGAATAGAGAAATAGAACCACTGAACATACCCAGAGCTGTGCAATGGGCACTCCTGCTCTCTGCTTATAACTACCGGATTTGCTATATCCCCGGTTAGATGTATCTAGCTGTTAATTCCTTGAGCCGCTTGCCGCTCCGTACCACAACTGACGAGCTGAAAGAAGTACCAGCAGATTTCGTGCACTCATTGCAGCGCTTGGATAACTCTCCAATATCGAGCATCGTGGTTCAACGGGAAACGGACAGGGATTCGTTAACGTCCCAATTTGAAGGGATGACTTTGCACGGTTGACCAAGAAAAGTCACGGAGGAACTTCGTCCTTACTTTGATTGTCGTTCTGAACTGAGTCTGCATTACGGATGCATACTAAGAGGTTCTTGTCTAATTACCCCGAAATCAGTTTGGAACAAATTGCTGAAAGTACTACACGACACCCACCCAGGTGTAGCACAAATAAAGACCCTTGCGAGATGGTACGTTGCGTGGTCTCAGTTGGACTAGAACATCGAGAAATAGGTGCGTTGCTGTGATTACTGCCAATAAAACCCAATTAATAAACCAACAGGAACGATACACCCGTGAGCACTACCGGATGGTTCCTGGTCAGCACGTGCATGCGGATTACTTCGGGTTCGTTGAGGGGAAGATGTTTTCACTTATAACAGATGCCCACTCAAAATGGATTGAAATCCATATTGTACTCAACGTCATCTCCGAGTTCACCATCAATAAAGTGCGTTCGAATTTCGCCGTTTATGGGGTGCCTCAAACAATATGCCCAGATAACGGTCCCCAGTTTACCAGCACAGCATATGAGGATTATCTGAAGAGTAATAGTGTCTACCACAAAATCAGCGCCCCATCACCCATCATCTAATGGCTTAGCCGAGAGGGCAATCCAAACAGTTAAGCATGGATTGTGCAAGCAGAGACCAGCGTTATTACAGACCAAGCTGGACAGATTTCTGTTTGCATATCGGACGTAAACTTTAGAACCCATCAATAGAACTCCGGGAAAGGTGATGTTTGGATGACGATTGAGGACACGACTAGACCTAATTTTCCCTGACCTACATGAATTGATGCGACGACACAGGTATCGCATGCAAAAACGCAAACTAGTCGGATCCTCGGAGGTAAGACGCTTAATGCTAAAGGTTATAGGAAATTGCCCCACGAGCGCCTTTGGGTTCCTGGTGCATTGCTCAACCAGTCTGGAACGCAAATTCTCATAAAGCTTGTCGATGGGAAGACGGTCCGTCGGCACACGGATCATGTGCGTTCGCGCCCGGCCGATAGAATCACAGTTGAAGACGCAAATGAGAATTGAGAAACTCACGAAGAAACAAACGTTGACACTACACAAGCCCTGTCCGGTTGTGATGAATCGAATGCGGTTCGCACATCTGCACGTTCACCAAAACCAATTGATCATTTCGTTCCCGAGAAATGATCGAAGCCGGATTGGGGAAGATGTTGCATACATGCCCGCGGTCTAATGGCACACATTCTGCCAGCTTGCACATCGATCATTTGCTCTTTCCACAGACATTATCGCTTAATATCTACTCAGATCGACCAACCTCACGCACTTGTCTATACCGATACTGCCGGCTGACATGGGCCAGATCCTGTTTGGCTGTTAATTATATTGCTGCCTTGCTGAACGTACGCTTGATTATGAACGATCATAATAGATCTATCATTCCATGCGTACTGTTGTTCTACTTTGCTAGCGGGCTACGGGTCCGAGACTAAGCTGTGTGAAATCCAAACGAAACACGGCGGATTTCATGAAATCATTGCACAGCAGCGCATGGTTCTCAATGTTCGTTTTGGCTGATGCGTACCTCCAGATTCCTCTCACTCCAGCCTGCCTGCAATTTACCACCATCAACACATCGTGGGGATTATATTAAAACAATTTCCTACCGTTCGGTCTCCACATATCTTCAGGCATATTCCAGGGGGGGGGTATTGACGAAGTCATTCGCGGACTCGATGGTGTGTTTGCATATCAGGAGGATGTCATTGCGTTTGGTACAACGAAGGTCAGGCATAACGACAGACTTCTCAAATTACTGGAACGTTTCGCCCAAAAGAATATATCGATTCGCGGTTCTAAATGCATGTTCAGTTCTCCAGAATTGGAATTTTTGGGTTTCACAGTTGATGCAAAAATCTACCGTTTTGATCCAAGTCGCTTCCATCCATTGACTGAACTCCAATCACCGAGAGACCGACATCAACTCCGGTCAATCTTGGATGTCGCGTTTCATCCCGAACTTCGCCACAAAAGCTCAACCGCTGTTTGCTGCTCAGTCCACTACAGAATTAAAATGGACTGCCGAGTGTGAACAAATGCTGCGTAAAATCATTCAGATGATAACGGACCGACCAGTCTATGTCTCGTTCTCTCCGACTAAATATCCAACTTTGATAACCGATGGATTAATTGTTGGCATCGGTGTCGTCCTCAAACAGGACGGATGTCCGATTGTCTGCATCTCTTGTCTACTGAAAACGACAGAACGAGGATATTTGCACACAGAGAAAGAAGCATTGGCTGTATATTTGGTTGTTCGACGCCTGTACAAATACCTGATTGGATTGAGTTTTAACATGGAAACCGATCATCAAGCTTAGCAGTACCTGTTCAGTCTACAAAAGTCGATTTCCAAGTGGACAGCGGCGATGATTCAGCAATGGAGCATTGCATTGGTTGCCTACGACTACGATATAGTGCACCGTTTGAGTTAAACAATTCGTCAAGAGGATTTTCTTTCACGATGATCCAAATTCTCGGTAACTAAGAGGTGCTGTTCACTGCTACTGCTGCCCCGCTATCACGAGAGGATTTGCACTAATGTACTAAAAGATATTATGCAGCGATCTTAACATCCCTGTCAAAAGGATGGCGTCCAGAACTGAAGCGGAAGTTTGTAGCATTCTGTGCACATCGTGAAGAAATCGGTGTCCAACCTTACGGACTGATCATCCCATCTCCACTACGAAAGATACGACTAGAAGGTCTGCACAACGGCCACTTCGGGTTGGAAAAGATGAAGTCATTGGCATGACAGATGTGCTGGTGGCCCGGTCTAGATTAAGATTTTGGTCGAACCGCTAAGAACTGCGAAGTATGTCTACAAAAGCAGGGGTCAAAACCGAGGAATTTCGGCACCATGGCCAGAAAGCTGTATTCATTGGCAACGCATGCACACCAACTTTTGTAGACCATTTCTCGGTCATAACCACGCAATAGTACTCATCTATTGATACTCAAAATGACCTGATGTGTTCCTAACACAACAACTATATCGTTTGTTATAAGGGTACTACGAAAGTGTTTCAGTCAAGAAGGTGTTCCGCAATTCTGCGCTGCGGAGTTGAAAATGTGGCTGGACAGTATCGGCTGCCGACATCTGCTCACAGCATCCTGTCACCCCTGCTCTAACGGTGCAGCGGAAAATTTGGTGAAATCCGTGCACAGTGCCATTGTAGTGACTATGATTGTACAAAGAAAAGGAGCAATCCACGAGGTCGTTTTCCGTCCATATTTTCTTCACAATCAACTCTGACTCCAACTGTTATATTTTTTTGTTTTACTTCTACTTGTTTTACTGAGCACGGCTTTTTGCTCACGTGTATTAAAAGCTGGGTCCTGTTTAAACCCATGCAAAACGTGTGACGCTCTTTCGCTTTGCTACTGCATTTTATTGCTTGCATTGTTCAGTGTCACCTCGGCACGTATTCGGTACTATCTATTACCACGATGCGCCACTAAACATCTACGACTCCCGCCAGTGTTTTTGTCTATCTCAGGCAACGAGACACTAAGAGGTCTTAAGAAGACTTACCGGCAGGCCGTCAGCATTGGTTAGCTTCGCCTTTGCCTCTGCACATCCAACGACAACTTCACAGTTGGAGATACTCTTGGGCATCTTCCTGCTGCAATACCGGAATGCCGAACATGCTATCACCAAAGAGAGCTAGCGAAATCGTTCAAAGCCACGAGTTTGAGGTCCTCAACGCGTTGCATGGGTTCAAGTTATGTCGTATACTTCCTATGAAACAACCTGAGGCCATCAAAAAGAATCATTACCCTCAAGATTGGTCAAGCTATGGTCAAAATGATAGACCTGAGAGATGTGACGATTCATCGACGCCACATCGATCAAGTTCACTTCAATGAGACTCCCACTTCGATTCAAGACCATGCCGAAGAAACCCAAGAAAACCCGCCCTGTGATACACCGTCAACAACCACAGAAGATCAAAGGCTGCAGCCTCTTTTTCGGGAATATCTACTGACGAGAATACTCCACTGGCAATCCGACGACCGATTGGTCATCGGATCAGAAGAGCAAGCCTAATCGACAAGCTCTCTTGAGGGAGGAGAGTTGTGGTGAACCAGGCCTACTTGATGACGCCTACCCTGGAGCGGTGCGTTACAGTCCCGAAACACCTGCGATCAATCAAATTTGAAAGGCGACGTCACTGACGCGAGTAAGGCTTGCGACTACACGCCATAGGCAGTTTTTGCCAGTCGATCCGAGACAGTGCAGGCAGAAGCATATTCATGCAAGCAATACTGCAACACGATTGGTGGAAGCCCAGATAACCAATAATGTTCTTTTGTACATATTATTTATTTGCCTTGATTTCTTCCAGTAAACGAACTACAAACTACCATTCTTTCGGCCTTTCCCTCGCGCCCGTCCACGTGAGATATCACGAGCTCTTGCCAGTACTGTACATTGCTTCTGTAATCCAGTCGGTGGAAGCAGATCCTTGAATCATGTCCTGTGATTCCTATTTCGTGGTTTGTGTGCCGGGTTTCGTGCGTATTATTACTGTTGCAATCATCACAGTCGACTAACGGCATTTTTGCCTATTTACGATATAATTCACATGTTGGAACACTTTAGTTTATTGGTATTGAAATACGGTTTCAAAATTGAAAAGGATTTTTTGTGTATGTATTCCGTAATAACCGTATACTACTCATGAGTGGTAGGTGTTTAATTACCAAAATTATTGCTGGTAGGTTACTCGTTAGTGACTTGAGCCCCCCTCATTACTGAAGTAAGATCCACCAATAAGCCGCAAAGGCAGAATCTGCTTTGATATTGGTAGAAGAAATTGATGAGCTTCTCAAAACAAGATCTACGCAGACCAGAGGGAACAGAACCGATTGAACTGACTTCTTATTCATATCGCAATGACTGCAAACCTACCGGTTTATCTGAAACAATCACTGCATTCATTCATGAATTTTTTTTCTCCCGGTAGCTGCTTCGTCGCAACGTTTGATTGGATTTGGGATTTGGTTATAAGCCCTGGCCAAATCAATCTAACTAAAGGTTGACTTACTCTTAAGACTAGATGTTAAATCGTGGATGTGGGGGATCGGGTAGCGATCCGGGATGGTGGTTTAGCACCGCAAGTTGTGTCTGAAGCTAGAACGCGTCTACTTATTCTATTGATCGGGCTTATTATGCGGTTTCCCAAGACGAGGAAGAATTGAGAAGGAAGTCTGATACGAGCGTTTAGCGTGTATGTGACCCGCAGCGGAAATTGTACAGAGAGTAAGCGCACGATACAACTCACCGGAAATTGTGTCAGGGTCGAGGTCATAATAGTTCTCGAAAAGGAAGAAAAATAAAACAAAATAGACTTTACATTGATCAAGGGAACGGCGTTAGAAAGTGAAAAGAAGGTTACTACACAGCCCCCCCTAGAAGGTTGGTCAGGAGCAACAAACCTTCGAAAAGTCAAATGAAGACGATGCGGATGTGTGCAGTAAACGTGCGTAGGGAATGATGGTATAGTATACCAGTCTTGGAATAAACCAGTTTGTTGCAGTAGCTTGAGCGAATGGGCAACACAATGTGTTCGTGTGTATGCAGTTCAAAGTCTGATAGTATAGGAACACGTTCCGTAAAAACAGGACAGGTTACCGTGCTTGCGGTCGATGCGTATATGAAACCAGGCTGCTAGACTTGCGGTTGGAGCCGATTAGAGTCCACTGTCGTGTACTGTGCGCGTACCGGTTGCGTAAAATCATAGAGAATTTGTGCGAGCCGATTGCGTGGCCAGTTGTTTGGAGAACGCTTCAGTTGGGGTGCAGTTCAGCGGACAGTGTCATGTCATCCGTGATGAAGGGAAAAAGAAAAACGCCAGTTGTCATACGTGCGCTGAAGAGAAGATAGCAAGGGGTGCTGCAGAACACAGTGATTCGCTCGTAGCCCCATTACATCGACACAATGGTTCAGCTTCTGCCGGGTGTGTGGGGCCGTCCACGCGGTTTGCCTGGTCGATAAAAAAAACTGGTCGGGGCAAACCGTAAAAAAAGACCCGGCCTGCCAAAACCCGAAGTGCGTTCGACGGTGGAATAGAAGTGGGCTCTTCACCCCACACACCCCAGTCCCCGCGTCTGCGTTCCCCGATCCGGTAGGACGTCCGTTCCAGGAGGTGCGATCTTCTGAGGCGCACGTTCGTTATCGGTACCCTGGAAGAGAAGGGGGAATGACTAACCTAACAGCACCATGGATGTTGGTAGAAGGGACGAGGGAGGGTCGAGATGAGAGCATGGGAGAACCCCAAAAGAAAACAACGCATTTTTTTACGTTTTTAAAATTTTTGAAAGTTTTGCAATTTGTTTGTCGTTTTCTGTACAACATAAAAAGAAATAATGAAAAAATACGTGAAACGTAATGGGGAGACTGGCCAAAAACATAAAAATAGGTGACTAGCAGTCAAAACGGACTGGTCGGCGAACTTCGCGACCGCGACGGTCGCGTTTGACCAGGATAGATTGGGGCATTGTGGGGGCACTTGAGGTTTGCGATGGACCAGTAGGCGGAGGTGAGGGAACCAATGTTAAATCGCTGGGTGGGCCCGTGGAATGTCGCTTGTCGCTGCTCTCGAGGAACGCTGGTTTAAGGCGGTCTAGACTAACCGTTTCCCTTCTACCATTAACATCGATGACGACCGTCTTATCCTTACGGGCTGTAAATCTGTGCGGCCCGGTATACGGAGCTTGTAACTGCGCACGCGTTCTATCCACGCTGAGGAAAACATGCGTACAGGAAGATAGCTCTTTAGGTACATAAACGCTGG
>UZAN01044708.1:6148-19342 GCA_900618425.1 Echinostoma caproni | reverse complement strand
GACCCAACGCTCGAGGAACGCCTTAGCGGTAGTGTCGGCGAAGCAGTTGGGGAGTGGGATTGCCTCAGACCATCGCGAGAACCGGTCTACGCACGTCAGGAGGTATGTGAAACCTCCAGATGGTGGCAGAGGACCAACCAGGTCGACGTGCACGTGTTGAAAACGTGCAGTCGGAGAGTCGAAAACACCTAATGGTGTCCTAGTGTGACGGTGAACCTTGTTTCGCTGACACTCTAGACACGTGCGGGCCCAAAGAGCGACGTCGCGATTCATGTTGGGCCAAACGAATCTTCGGGTGACTCACTAAATTGAAGCGCGAATACCCGGGTGTGACAAACTGTGCAAGGTTTTGAAGACCTGCTTCCTATAGGGCTGTGGCACTACCGGTTGAGAGGTGCCTGCAGAAACGTCGCACCAGATACTACCGTCAGAATTGGTAAGCGGCACTAACTGGAGCTTAAGCGCGCTGTTATGCTTAAGTGTTTCCAGTTCGGAGTCGGTGGTCTGGGCGTCGGCGAGTCGGGAAAAGTCGATGTGGTCTGACGGGACAATGAGTTTGATGAGTGACAACGCATCGGCGACAGGGTTTTGGGCAACTGAGACGCGTCGTATATCCTCAGTAAACTGAGTGATATGGTCTAGGTGACGAGCCTCCCTGGGAGAGTACCGGTCGGAGTTAGACCGGATGGCGTAGGTGAGTGGTTTGCAGTCAGTAAAGACCACAAAAGGACGACCTTTGAGCATATGTCGAAAGTGCCGTATCGCTAGATAGATAGCTAACAGTTCGCGACTAAAAGTGCTATATCTGGATTCCGACGGTTGCAACCGCTTATAGAAGAAAGCAAGCGGTTGCCAGGCGCCGTTGGTGCGCTGTTGTAGAACGGCACCTACCGCTACGTCGGATGCGTCGGTGGTAAGCTCGAGAGGGGCGCCTGTGACGTAATGCAAAACGGAGGCCATATTGGAGATGGTCTGTTTCAGGCTGGCGAACGCCTTGCTTGCGTGGTCGGTGAACACGAACTGCCTAGGATTACCACGCAACAGGTCCGTCAGCGGCTGCATGAGGGTGGCTCATTGTGGGATAAAACGACGATAAAAATTAACTAGACCGTGGAAACGACGGAGCTGTTTTAGCGATGTTGGTTCCGGGTACTCCGAAATGGCGAGCACCTTGTCTTGCAGGGGCGCAACGCCGGACTCGGAGATGCGGTGACCTAAAAAGGTGACACTAGGCTCGCCGAAAGAGCATTTGGCGGCGTTAATGGTAACGCCGTGTTGACGGAGGCGCGTAAAGAGGGTGCGCAGATGCTGTTCGTGCTCCTCGGGAGTGGCGCTTGCTACCAAAACGTCATCTACATATGCAAAGGTATTGTCTAACCCTTGACAAACTTGGTCTATGAAGCGCTGGAACGAATAATAATGGAATAAACGCTACAAGGAACGGACTCACAGAAGGATTGTCCGCTGGTCGATTGATCCTGTTCTTGTGATGTGTGGTTCCGGTCGATGAGGTGTAGAGAAGCTGAAATGGAGGTCGATTGATCCTGTTCTTGTGATGTGTGGTTCCGGTCGATGAGGTGTAGAGGAGCTGAAATGAGTGACTGCGACAGCTAACGGACCGCTTGACGACAACTGATAATGATTGCTTAATTCTTCAGCAACACTCGGAGAACACGTGTGTATTTACGAACAGAATTTTTGTGTTGTGTCATAGGTATTGTGCATATTAAAACAAGCTGTACAATCATGTCAGATAAAGTGGATAGAAAAGTAAGACAATACAGACTGGCCACAAAGTCTAATTTTCGACACAATAACCTTGTTTGCATCACCGGGTGATGTTTGGATAGACAGCTGTTTCAGAGCCAGTTCATTGAAGAATCAATGCTATGATTTAATATTTTTGTAAATGGGTTAGATGATACTAACCGCAACAAACTTGACTTGATAGTCTTTATAGAATAGTTCATCATGAGTAATATGTGAATGACTGGACAAAATTTTCTTTGGAAGGTTGTTGTGCCGAAAATATACTTGCTGGGAACAAGTATGTGAAAGAACTGACGAAAGATTACCGGATACGCATACCTGACGAGCGGCAAGGACCGCGAAACCGGTCGTGTGCTTCCAGGGAAATTTTTTCCAGTCATTCACAGACTACTTATGACAAAGTTTAATTGTTTACACAAATTGGGTTTAAGCCGTCGAATGGTGGAGGCTTCAGAAAACTGAAGTGAACGATGGTGTTGTTGTCTACTTATGCTCCCAAAAGACTTCCTAGGCTCTACACACAAGTTGCAGTCTAATATGTGGCGAGCAATAGAGCTTTTAAGAACTGTATCACCCTTTAGCGCTAGATTCTCAGTAATTTGTTCGGAAACGTTTAAGGACAGCCTTTTCTCAGTTCGTCTAACGTACTTGCGGAAGCGAGTATGAGTATTGTTGATGTACTAGTGGATCATAGACGAGTGGCTATGCAAAATTCAAATCCAGCAATTTAGGATACTTGACCATCTTTGGCTCTGTCATTGAACCATTGCCCGATAAACCATTAAGAACGTACATAATAGGTGATCATATGTTTTTAGCAAATTCATTCCTAAGCCTGTAAAACCAAATTTATATGAAACAAAATTCAGTAAAATAGCAGACCGAAAGCTGGATGAGTCCTCTGTATTGGAATTAGTCAAAAGCCACTCAAAATTAGTGTGATATTTTGATTATATAATCAAAGTGAACTCCGTTACTTCTTGGTTATCAGTACAAACGATTCTGTCTCCCTTCGACCGAGGTAGTCTGATCGTTGGAGTCAATTTTCGTTGTGCGCACTACTCGGTCTTTATGATTCGAATGCTGATCGCCTCTACAGTTGTGATCGTCGCGAACCGGATTGCTGCTGAGGTTTGTGGTGAGACTCAATAACTGAGTGTAAAGGATAAAATACGATTACAGACCACAAGTGGACGAAAACTCATTTCAGTTTCAAAATAAACCCCCTGCAGTGTTATCCAATTCTGTTAGATTGTGACCCCAGAAAAACAGCAGCTTTTATTGTGTAAGCGTAATTATAGGTGAATTTGAGTAAATTAGCACCAGGTTTGCACCCCTCTGTCTCTCGGTATTAAAGACAGATGTGTTATACGAAAGCATATTCCGGAAGGCTAGTAAATTATGCACTGTTGCTGAGCCAGGAATGACTAGGGAGTAGTGTCCTTGAAAACGGATTGCGACAAGAACTGCCGATAATAAGTCAATCGGTCTTATGAGGAATTGAACCGTTATATGTATTTTTTCTTCTTTTTAAATTACTTTCTTTTATTGAATACAAAAGGAGACAATTTTCAGGAAGGAGGAAGCGGCCAATCAAAGGGCCGCCGTAGGGCAATTCAGGCGGTGATGGTGGGTTTCGAACACACGTCCCCGGAGGTGTTAATTTGGTAACGTTACCACCGGGCCACCACCGCCATTCGTGTATTAAAATAATTTTAGTGAAATTTAATAATGAAATGAACAATCGCTTTCAACTCACAATTACTCTTGAGTGAGGCAGTTGATATTGATTTGATTTGTCCATTTCATCGTTACTGAAAGAAGAAAAGGGTCGCGAGATTTCGACATTCCATGTAACATGCAATACATCGATTTGGATTGAACACCCTTCTGACTTCACCAGAATGAATAATCGTCAGTTCATTCAATCGTCAATGCACTCCCCAGTTGCGTTCTCCTTAGGGCTCATCAGGTGTGCATATCCATTCGTCGTCCCGTCCGGGCTGTGATCTACGGACCCAGGTCATGGAATGTGTCTATGGGTTATCAGTGCGACAACCAGCTTACTCCTTGCCAATTATACGTCAACCGCTTTTTGAAACTCAGTTATCACTATGTGCCGTTTACCGTAAAACTGACAGCGTCGTGAGTACTGCCCAAACCGATTGTCGTCCCAGTGAATTGTGCCGAGAACCAAAGCGAAATGAGAGTATCTGTAAAAAGTCAATTATTGTCTCAATGGATGTCGTGAATATAAAAATACGTTTTGATTTAACAATCTCTGTCCTCCTAAACAAATCAGAATTTGTTTTAGAATGCGGAGGTAAACCACAGTTCAAGAATTTTTTATCAATCGGATGTCAGCAAGAGGGTTGAACAACAGTTGACTTGAAGTGACTTTATCTGCAAACATTCATCAAATTTGAATGTAATTCATTAAAAAAACTCCTTTTTATGAGTTATTTTATTTTTTATAAAAAGATTTGTCGGCGTATGTTACAATGAGATAACATATTATAAAAACTGAAAAACTGCAATTTTATTACCGGGAATTGGCAGACCAGGAATAGATCGAAGAGTCGTGGTGTACCATCCGAGACGGCCTCTTGCAGTTGGTGCAAAGTTTCACTCCCATGCCTAAGAACCGGCCTCATGCCAACCGGTGCCTCTGGTTAGATCGCGATGTGAGATGTATGCTCCGCAGGCGAGATGGGGTTTGGATACGCTATCGAACATCACACGTGGGTTATGATGTTTATAAGCTCATAAGGAACCAGTGCTCTGTAGTTAAGGTGGCAAAACGACGTACTTTAGAGGAGCGTCTAGCTACTGAGTCTGTTATGACACCGAAGAGGTTCGCTTATTTGAAAAGGAGAATCAGATCTGCGCCCGAACGTCTCAGTATTATAACGAATGATATCATAGCTGACACTAACGTAGACAAGGCTGTTGTATTTGCTTGCTATAATGCTTCGATGTATGCGGCAAAGGGTTTAGCAAACTCGTTGCAATCACCTGATGTACTCCCAGTAACTGCCCTCTACCTTAAAGCCGCTGAGGTCGTTAAAGCACTACGTGCACTTCGTTCATATCAGTCCCCTGCCCCTGGTGTTGTGCATCCGTTGGTGCTGAGGGAACTTGATAATGTCATCTCGATAACGCTTGTCAAAATGTTCAACATGCCCACCGTGACTGAATGACTACCGTCGGACTGGAAGAAAGCGTGGACAGTTCCGCTGTTTGAATGTGGTAAGAAGCAAGCCCCGGTTAGTTACTGTCGGTTGTGTTTGACTTGCGTGGCACGTAAGGTGCTGGAGAAATTGGTAGTTAAGCTCATTATCCGTTACCTAGAGACGCAATGCATTATTTCCCTGCGACAACACGGCTTCCGCCAAGGCCGCTTCTACTTATCAAACCTCCTACTGGTACGTGAACATTAGTCGGAGTACAAAGCTCATAGTTATCCCACGGATGTTATCTTCGTGGATTTCACTGAATCATTCGACAAGGTGTCGCATGCGAAACTGTTGGTGAAAGTGAGGTCGATGGGGGTATCCAGCACTCGTTGTCGTTATGAGTTGAGGACTTGCCAGAGGACAGACTGTTCTGTGAAAGCGTCAGGGGCAAGATCATCATGTTTGGCAGTTTCCAGAGGCGTTCTTCAAGGGTCTTTACTGGGGCCAACATTGTTTCTGCTGTTCATTAATGACTTACTAGACCGTACTAAATCTGAATGTTTGAATGTGTGCGGATGATCCAAAAATCTGGAGACCAATTCAATCGGAATTTGACGTGAACAACCTGAACTGGGGACCTGAATGGTTTGATGATATGGTACCGTGCGTGGCAGCTACCGATAAATCCCAGGAAATGGGATTACGTTGGCCGGTTGCCCAGTACAAGAATGTACCGCCTTCGAACACTCCTCTACTGGCATTTGCTTGTGAACTAATCCTCGGAGTGCCAGTTTCCTAGTTGTTAAAAACCATGGAACAGACAGACAAAGCCTGTGCCCCGGGTTGCGGAATCGTCGAAGCTATCCGCCGTTCGTTTTCCAAACTCTGATACGACGGCTTCATGACACCGTGGACCTCTTATTCCCGCCCTCGCTTGGAGTTTGCGAACTCCGCGGTATATGCTTGCACAGCAGCAAAATTTCCGAAATTGGAAAAGGGTTAATGAGCTGCCACTCACCTTGTAATTCGATTAAATGGACACTGCTAATCTGAATGCTTGCAGGCCAAAGGACTGTTTCCTGGGTCATATCACCAAGTTCGTGGTGACATCTTATGAGGGAGGCGTATCCTCTGTGGTGTTATGGGCCCGGAGGTAATGGAGTACTTCCATCTGCGAGAGCAGAGCTAGACAGCCGAACATAAGTTTGTATTGTTAAAGCTTCCATCAATCGAGTTGCCTATCACGCACCGACTGTAGCGCAGGGTAACCACCCTGTGGAATGCTCTTTCAGATGATGAGGTCAATAACAGCTCGTTCAATAGGAAGCTTGATTGCGTTCTTCATGAGAAGTCTTATGAAGCTCAGACATGAGTGCATACATGAAATCAATGTCGATGAGGCTTATGCAGGAGGTTTCCCCCCTACTCATAGTCGACGAACATTGACCAACAGTGAACGTCATCATCATCATCATCATCACCCTTTTACAAAATAGCATAACACCAAGTCGTTTTTATCTTCATATGAGACAAAGTTATTGTGATAAAATTTGTCACCGAAAATTCTGTTCCTGATTTGACGAGTTAGTTTATATATGTATGTTACACGGTCGGTTTACTGATGATACTTTGCAGTATAACGGTATTCGCTCAAAGAATGTTTGACTGTATCACCAGTACTTCTGAGAAACTATATTTAAGAGATTGAATGAGCTTATGACATCCCAGGTCTTTGTTCAAAAGATTATGATGAAAACCATTCAGATTTAATTGTGGCTGTTGGAGCTACGGAGCTACGGGATATTGCGAGCTCGAGCCATTGCGGTCCGGCACTTCCGTAATCCAGTCCGTGATAGCTGATCCCTAATTTTTATCCGGTGATTCCTATTGCGTGGTTTGTATTTCGAATTCCGTGCGTACTACTACTACTACAATCATTACAGATACGTAGAAAAAAACTCATGAAAAAGGCTGGCTACAAATGGTCTACGTAGCATCCACCATGCTCTACGATGTTCTTCATGACCATATAAGTCAGTGGAGGCACCCAGTAAACGGCGACCTTTGATTCTTCATGCAAGGCTATCGTTTTTCGCTTTGTGGCCCATTTATATCATTTTGTTAAAACGACTAATGCACCATAGAGCCTGCTTATACAATTTTAATTCGTGTGTTCTTTCAATTAATCACGACAAACCTATAGATTACAGTGAGGACTGTCCTATTGACTGTTCTAGGCGTGTAGCTTTTCTTACTATCTTGGTGGTGATTAGGCATTTTCTTTTAAGTTCATGTTATTTCAGCGTGAACTTGTTCTTCCTTAATCTGCCCTCGCTGGTGCTTTGATCGCTGAATCTATACGGTGCCCTGTTGTTGCTGTTTTTATGGCCAGAACAGAACGCAAGACCCAACGATCACTTGACTAGTTACGAATCTATGTCAGAAGGTCGGTTATTGGTTTGTTGTCACGATTGCAGTTTCCGGGTCGAGTAGAGAAAACAGACACAATGAGCAGAGGACAGTACATTTGGGAAAAAAAATGTCAGTAGAACTCGATCGGTTTTCTGGCCTCTGTGAGTTCCACAATGTTCACGACCGTTGAACAATCAGAAACGTCAAACTGCCCAGTTTAACGCACGCATATGTGAATCTGGAAGCTCACCCAATTTACAACTTCTCCATTGGGTGTTTTCTTTCTAAAATAGTGAATTCCTCGTGCGTGTTTTTACTTTAAAGCTATCCTTCCTGACAATCGTGATTAACAGCTTCTCGCTTGGCATTTGCCAACTTGAGACATTTGTGGCGCCATCATGGCATCTGGCTGTTTGTAAAGGGTCGAGTATATACTGCAGCGGTTCGGCCAGTACTGCTCTACTGTACAGAGACTTCGCCACTACGGGAACAGGATAGAAATAGATTGTCGGTGTTCAAACACCGCTGTCTACATCACCTTGCACGAGTCTAGTGGGGTAACCGGAAGAGCACTGTTGAAGTTAGACGAGTTTTAGGCAGTCGCGGTCGTCCACTGGAACAAGTGCTCGACCTCCATAGATTACATTGGTTGGAGTGTGTTACGCGTATCACCAAATAGGTTGCCACGGTGAGCAATGTTTGCCGAGGTAGGTAGCGGTTGGGAGAAGGTCAAGGGTGGTCAAACGAAGACTCGGCATGAGGGTATGTAAACCCTAACCAGGAGACTGGACCACATAGATTCCGTTAGGCTCTCTGGTTGGGGCCCTCGGGATGATCGTACCAGACGGTTAGAGACACTAAGTGATACGGCTGGGTGTCGTAAACAGTGGCGCTCGTGCATCCACTCGTTATTCCCCTGACACCATTCTATATGAATTCTCCATCTTCCGCTTGAATTTCCTCTCAACATTCCAATCTTCTTTCTACTCTTTTATCCAAATGGGGCCACCAAAAGACAGCAACCGAAACCGGCGCACGAAACCGCATGGTTAATGATTGTAAAAACTGAACTGGAAGTAACGTATTTGTGATATTTCTAATTCATGTACTAAAACCTAATCGACTGAAGTTCAAATTTAAACCGCGGGATCACGTAAAACACAGTTCAGATCGTTTTTCTAACCCGTAAGTTGTCTAGGTGGACAACTCAATCTTCCATCCTGGGAGGACAAATAGATCTCTCAAATCTTAGAAGGTGAAATACGTTTGATGGATCTTAGCAAAATTTAAGGAAAACCTGCAATTTGCACCCTCAAAAAAATTCTAAAATTTCGATGAAAGTTCTAAAAGATGGAAATGTCATCCAGCTGTTAGCATGTGTTGGTATCCCACTAGATACCCTTACCGTTTTATAGCATAAATCAAATGGGTAGAAGGGTTGTCATATTTGCGTAGTATGCTTTATGAAACATTCATGGCACAGCAACTGATCTCGCTGTTGTCCACAAATTCTGTTAAAAAGATGAGTGAAAAAGGAAAATATGTTTCGAATGATGTTCTTTAACGTTAAGTCTTGATTTACATAAGAATTGCATGCCCGGTTACTATAGGAGTGTCACTAATACCCATGATTGTGGGTGACCGTTATTATTGATCGTTTCACGATCACCACTCTGAACCCTGGTTGTATGCAAAACGCTTACGGGATATAAAATGCTTCAGCTGTGTTATTTGTGTATAACAAGTTACACCTTTGAGACCAGTTAGTGGTGGCTACTTGGTCAAGTACAGTGTTCCGCTGTTTTCTAGAACACATCCATCGGAACGGCTTATCACTTCTCCATAACTGTCTTAAACCTAATTGACATGAATCGGTTGTAACTGCTGGATTTCCCCATCAATCTCATCTTTATCGACTTCCATATTGCATGCTGACACATCACGCCACATCCACAACCAGTTCATAATTCTGTTCCAAAAGATCTCTGATTCCTGAATGCACCCTTTTCAATTCGCCCAGAGTGTCCTCAGACGGCCAAATCGATCGAATCTGGGGACCAAACAGTGTGTGGAGTTCTACTTTTGCTCATGGAAACCTGTGCGGAATCACAGTTGACTGTAATATACTGGACGGAATATTTTCTGTTGTTGTGTTCCATGGAAAGCGGTGTTTTGCTAGTATACCCTCGAAATTCATAAATATCACACATCGTAGGCTTTTCGTATGTGACAACTGGAATTCTTCGACTTAGTGCAATGATATTTTGAGCCGATGGGACAATTTCTACACGGTAAAACTCAAGTTTTCCTGAAATTGTCCAATGAAAAGTAAAACAATAAACTACGTGAAAGGCCAAAATCGAAGCAATTATTGATCGGATTTGTGACTTGTGTTATTTGCCCTGATCTACTTCAGTAAGAAGTAGGAGGCAAAAACACGTGTGCTGGCAACAGGATACCTTTTATCCACAAGGAATGATTGTGTCCTGTTCGCATGCTTTTGAGAGATATTCAGATCGCGTGGTCACGAGATATCAGCCCACAAATGGAGGTGGATCACTACAGCGATTTCCGATCAAGGTCATAATGTTTTCAACCGGGTGATATAGCTAGCTGGCTGGGCATATGCATGAGCATTCGGGTAACACTTTGATTCCACAGCCTGTTGATGATCCAACTCTACAGGTTGTAGGAAAATAGATTCTGTGTGTATGTATGTGTGTGTGTGTGTGTGTGTGTGTGTGTGTGTGTGTGCATGCATGCATGCATGCATGTACTCGCACCGCAAATATCAACCCCGTGGTAACATGAGACGGTGCGCATTTGAACACTAAGCCGATTAGCATACTCCACCATTTGTCCAGCTTCGAAGGAATATAAAGTAGGATGTAACGAGCAGACTCGGATATTCCCCTCAATCACTTCCACTCTCGGGATTTGGAAAAACCGAACTGAAGCAATGACTACAGACGACAGTTTGATTCAGGTGAGTAAACTCGGAGTTTTATTGCAGATTTTTGAGAACGGGGATAACTTTCACTGATTTCATACCCAGGTTTACATGTGTGTGGTATTCTTACTGATATAGACAGAAATCCGATCGGCTGTAAGAGAAACAATTTACCGTTTTCTTTTCATCAGATTGACTTTAGTCGTGTGTGTGACTGTTTTGAGAACTTTTCAAAAGGTGCAATTCCCATGCCAGCCCCAAACAAACGAACGTGGTTGCCCGATCCGCTAATTATATTATTACTTATTATCAATAGGTTGCAAATTTCTGTGGCTCAAGACAATGTCCAAAGAGCACGAATATTTATGCCCAAATATCCGTCAATGATTCATTCATTCAGTCACCATACTGCCAAGTTACTCTAACCAAACCAGGCTATTTTCCCAAGGGATTAGCATCCGGAATTTGAGTAATATTCCATATATTCACAAGTGAAACCTTCACTTTTCCAAAATCTGATATGAGAGGTGGGTTGCAAAAACCGTGAATCAATCAATATTCAGTTAGTTAGATCCTAAGTGCCTGAGTGGTGTTTCGCAGTATGGTCGATATATGCTGATTGTCCAATCGAGCGTATGCCCTTCACGTTCAGTATATCTAGAACCTATATGTACTATTCTTCTCATGATAAGTTTTGTAATACGATTTTACAGCTCCCTATTGAGCCACACGCCTGTCTGGCTCATCTACGGGCTCACCCCTCCTTCTACTCCCTTCATCTTTCATCTTTTCATTTTAATTTTACTTCCTTTTCATTGGATTTCGTTTTTATTTTATTCATTTCGTTCCGCTGAAACGTTCCATTATTTGAACCCGTGTCAGCTATTCATTGCCAATATGCGGTTAAAATTCTTGTGTACTATACGTTTCAAAATTTTATGTAGGGATTTTATTGATTAATATTTGTGAATCACTGATTTGTCAGAATATAATCAACCGGTTAGAAGCGGCTGAATTGTTCATTAGCGCTTGAAAGATGAGGGAATCTAGGTAGACAAATGAATCGTGTTTTTTATTTCATAACCACACATCGAGATTTCTCGATATTTCCCGAAGGAAGCGATTCCTGGACTTCCTATCGAATTTCTTTCTTATCCATCAAGCGACTCACTATTCAGGAGCACAGATTATTATTATTATTATTATTATTACCGTGGAAAAGAAAGAAGTGGTGTCCGCCTTTTTTATTACACACTTCCGTGTGATGAACAGCAGACTGGGAAAGCTTCATAGTCCCGAGGACCTACTGTTCAGTGATGGTAACCGGCAACCCAAACCTTGGGACTTGGAGTGGTGAACCACATAAGGCCCCGATAAATTAGGTGTGGTATTGGCCCGGATGTCAGTAAAGCTGCCTACCACCAAAGTTGGGTGGCGTTGGCGGATCTCGAACCTCGGACCATAAGGTTCAAAGCACGCTTGTGACAGCGACCAAACCACTGCACCACCACCAAACCGTTGGTGACTTTTTTGTTTGATTCGACACTACACACAACCTGACTGGCGAATCTAAGTCTGGTTCACTTTACTCGCTTGTGCCTATTCCAACTGCGCCTCAATCACGGCTTTGGCATAAAAACCTGGCTGACCAACATGATAGCATTTAAACCTCTTGATCACCAGACCGGTGATGAATTATTTTGAGTATGGGAGCTAAACGTATGATCAGAAATAGCTGAGCGAGTGTTGTACAATGTCAAGCACGCTTGCAGTCAGACAAGACGAATAGTCGCGTGTTGTAAAATGAAGGATAGTAATTGATGCAAAGAAATTATTGAAATTCAATCCTGCCGTAGGTAACTCCCAGCAAGAAGTTGCGTATAACAGGAGAACAAAACAGAGGCAAACATTCGGAGGGGTGGGTGGGTGTTCAAACACGAGTCATGTAACAAAACGAATATGAAGGCCTAGTGGTCAATGCTTGTTTATCCAGTGTGGTATTTCTTCGTACGTATTACATAATCCCACAAATTTCCGTCATTTAGTGAAATGGTACCTTTGTGGTCATTCTTAGTGTCAGCAGATTTTGGTGGACCAACAATACAAGTACCTATTCCGTGATTCAACTGTTATTTTCAAACCTAATGCCCGAGTTTTGATTTGTGATTCCTGTCTATTCGAATTGTACGCAGTCGAAGAACAACGGACCATTAGGAAAGCCGAATTGGAAGCAGTTCATTCACCGGTTGATAAATTATGTATGCATTTACCGTGCCAAAGGGAGTAAGGTTCATATTGAAGGAAGTCATACGGAAATAGTTCGTAATTAATAAAAAAGGGCAGGAACATATCTCGTATCCGGGTAGCATGAAAAACCGTATGTCATGTGCTGTTTGTAGTCGGGAATAAGACACAAGAATTGCGGAGATGTTTCTATCCGGAAAGAACCCTGTCGGATGAAACAGCACGACAATAGTTAGAAGATCGATAATAAGCGAAACTAGTCGGACAACCAAATCCGTTTTCGATTATCCACAAGAAATCCCTAATAGTTTAAAATTAAAACGAACAATAATTTGAACAGACTGAAAATTGACCAAACAATCCAACAGAGCACACTTCAAATAGAGCAGAGAGTCTAGAGCAAGCTCGTTTTCAGCGATCCGTAGTCATGCCAATAAATCACGATAAATATCACAATATTAACAAATATATCTGTACTCAAACATAAAAGAACAATTGTTTGGAAAAAGGGAAATGAACATGATAGATTATTTGGCTTTGGTTTCGTCTTCCGACTGGATATGGATTTCCCAATGACCACACAATTGTCTAGATGGTTGTTTGGCAGAGTGAGGTTTTTATGTTGGGAGTATGAAAAGTTTA